>VYYI01004667.1:0-10109 GCA_021029175.1 Bilobella aurantiaca
CTATTCTGCTTTCCGAACAATTTGGCATCCCACTCATCGATTGGCCCGGTGCTCCATCGACTGGTTTCAGGTACTGTGGATGAGGTTGGAGTCCTCGGGGGCTTCCCTGGAGGTGGTGTATTATAATTTCGTCGGAGGAATTCTCCTCCACCGAGATTTTCCAATGATCCATCTTTTGGTGTGGCCAGCGCTACTTGTGAAACGCTGAGGGAACTATGACTGCTTTTGTGGGAGAGTTCATCAAACTATATTGCATGAGGAAAATATAAAGGTTAGGGAATTCCGATTTGATTTTAACAATAGTAATTCCGACGACAATTACCCGAAATTCGTCTTCATCATCACTTATTACGCCTGGATCAGCATCTCCCTGCGACTGCTTTTTCCCGGTGTACACTTGCTGCTCTGGAATCGTGCCGAATTGATCGTCGTTTTGTTTTTTCCGGCCACGGCCGGGTAATGTGGAGACCTTGTTGCCTACCGCTTTAGCTAGATTCTTCAACCCACCTTTCTTCTCTTTACCACGAAGACTGAGTAAGCTGCCACCTTTGAAACACGAAAAGAATTTTTTTATTTAAATTTTAATTAAAATAAAATTAAGTTTCTTCATCATGTATTCGCAGACAATTATTTTTATACCGATAGATGAGGCTTTGTTAGAAAGCTGGCCAAAGGAGGAGCGCAAGCTGTCTTTCTTGCTCAGATCACTCAGGCTACCAGCACCAGCGGATCTGACTGTGAATCCAATTCGGACTTCTAACTCCCCGCGCTCCTTCTTCTTCTCTTTCCCAGGCTTGCTCTTCAATGTGTACCACTGATTCTTAGGCTTTTCGTAGACGTCAAAGTCAGACAACGGTATGGATATTTGACCCAAGAATTCATCTCCAATAAAGTTTCGATGAAGTGCCGTCAACACCACTTCCGCCTTGTTCCCTTGCTTAGGTATTGGCCTGAAAAAATAAAGATACCCTTGAGCGAGTTACAAATTTAGGCGTGGTTTTCAGAGAGATTTATCAGACAGCATCATAAATCGACAACGATTCAAAATTTCGAAACTCCGGTACTGTTATTATGCGAGATATTTAATAGCACTTGAAATCTTACAATTCACATTCTTCATGCCATTCCACTGGATCTGTAGCTCGCTCCTTCACAGAGGTCTGATACTTCTCTTTGCCGAGTCCAATCGTGACAAAAACATCATTTGTTCCTGTGTGGACACCAATAAAAAATTCCAGTTCACCTCTTCTAATCCCCAAAATTATCAATCTGTGGCCTCAATAGAAGAGATTAGAAAATTCTCTAATGTTCGAATTTCATGTAATCTTCACGAAATTCCGTTGCTAATAGCTTACATCCAGTTCATACAATTTTTTACATGTGACAGGAACAGCATCAGGTAAAGCACTGATGATTTTAAGTTTACTGATAACTGACACACCACGAAGTGTGGTTACAAAGTAGCCAAATAGTATTGCAGTCTTTTCCACCCATTGATAATTTTTATGTTAAACAACAGTTAATAACATAATGAGCTAAAAAGACTCCGCCGCAGCACATCATTTATGACTTTCACAAATATCAGCCACTTTCCTTCCCTCCCTCACTAGACCAATAAGTGACCAAAATTGGCCACTTCCAAGTCTACTAACCGCTCACTAATTGAGTAAGTGAAGAATTCAAAGGACATACATACCATTTTTCCCTTTGTACAGCAGTCCCTTCGCTCTTTGCACTGTGAAGAGGAAAAATGGGAGACATTAAATACAAATTGGAAAACGCAAGTACTTACTACACATATAATCCACTCCATAAAATTATTAACAGTCCGTTCTTACCAGTAACTTGAACATGTGTTGGGGTCCACATAATGACTATATAATGTGAGTGTATCCCTTGTTGTCCACAGCCCGTGTATTTTTCACTTGCAATTACAATTCACTCCTTCTAAATATTTTGCTTGATCCCGATGGTCTTGGTCAAGCCTTCGGATGACTCATATCCGATGTCTCATTAACTTGCCACTTCACACCTTGGTGAATTCCGTCGACGTCGTTAAACCTTGAGGGAAGGTACAGGAGAGAAATAAGTAATTAATTCACCCTTAATAGCACCAAGTTCTCACACGCTCTCCCATATACACCACGGACCACAGCATCCGTCAAACTAGTTTCAATTAACAGACAATGAGCGGAACATCCGTGTGTATAAATTCTGACGCCCTCACATCCGATCTCTAAAAGTTAAACTGATGCCGTCATTCAACTAGTACAGCCGTCGTCACTACCCTTCCCACTAGTTGGGATCAGCTGTGTACTTTGTAGGTAAATATTTCATAATCATATTTGCAGAGGAGTGTGTGTCTGTCGCCGTCATCTTCACCATGGCATGCATGCATGCAAAAACAGCCGCAAATATAGGAGTACGACCGACTCTGATTATATCACAACAACCTCACTATGTATGCCTGCATACATACACATTATTACTTCAAGACCGATCCAGCAGCCCACATCATGGTCAGAATTAAAACCGTCATAATTAGGATAAGCATTGAATGAAAATTGTCTGTAATTTATGTATTATTACTTTATGTATTACTTTAATGCACACACAGTATGATGATGACTTATTGTTGGGCGATGCCAGCAGGCATATAGCTGGTACACATAGGCACCCTTTCCACAATACCCCTGCTGACGTTCCGGACTCCTGCACTGGCACTGACTGCGAGGAACCCACCAGGATATAAACACACGCGATATCCCACACACAATCACGCAAGTGATATTGCAAAAGAGCAGGCTAAAACTTCCACCGCACGAAGGACTCCAGTAGTGACACTGATGCTTGTTAAAATACACATGTACGCACGTACATGATGGGTTTCAATAATCCTACATAAAAAATAAAATATGAAATGGCAACTGGTCGAAACGATGCTATGTGATCTTGAGGTGACAGTGGAATTCCTTCTCACGACAAGAGAATTGTAATGCTAGTGCACTCGAGTACTCCCATCCCCTATCCCCTCTCGACTCTGTTGTGATGTGATTCATGTCATGTAGTATGTGGTGGTGGTGCTGGTGCCGTGCTGTGGAGGTAAATGCCTCGGATGCCCAGACACCTTGAGGATATGTTGTGTTATATGTGTGTGTATGACTCTGAGAGAAGGAGCCCATAGTAGTTGTCCCCCGGCAGCGGAAAGTATTGTGAATGTGTGTGTCTGTGTAAGTTTGTGTCTGTGTGTGTATGTAGACTCACACAGGATTTCTGTAGGAAGACGATCCCTTCCCTACTGAGAAGAATTTCCCTTGCAAGTTCATGTATCTATACAACAGTGCATCATCATCTTACGCCTCTGATCAATGCGATGCAATAACCCTTTCAAACTGAACTTGTTCTCTGCTTGATTGAGTTCGGCTGGTACCGTCCGCTCCAATATGAAAAGCGCAGTCAAAATTGAGCTCTTATTGTTCCATCGCCCCAATGAATTTCTCAGGTTCCTCCCACAGCTCGTGACACGGCCTGCATCTCTTCAAAATGTATATGTATTACATAGTACATATATACATATATATGTATGTATATGTATCAGTTACTCATTCAGAAATAACGTGGATTGTTTTAAGGGAACTCGTCAGCTAGCCGCCGCCCAAATTAGTATTGAATTGCGTTGTGTTTGTGTGTGTGCCTGTCTGTGCGTGTGTGTGTGGAACTTTATAGCTATAGAGTCGTCGGTACATTGGGAGTATCATAGTGGAATCATGTTCAAACGAGCAGCAGGTCATAAGATTTTATCAGGTTTTAAAGGCCGAGTCTTCTATGTACGCCAATGGGGGCAGAATTAGTTCCCGAGGTAGTCAATGCCAATGGGGATCATTAAATCCCTTTACAAAGCCCACTGTGTAGTGGTATATTAGCTGTATATATTAGCCAGGGGATAAATTGGAGGCGGTTGCAGTCTCAGTCAGCCCTCAACTGATCAAATAGTTTGACAGGGCGGACAGAATATTCTTGCAACATATAGGAATTCCAACGTTACCATCTCTGTACAAGAAGATTATAGAGGGAGATATTTTTTTGGTGCTTTGGATAGTGCATGCAATGCAAATAGATCCGGTAAATTAGGTGCTGCTTCCGATGATGGATGCCATTGTAAAATTTCATGCCATTTAGTGCCACTCAAGCCCTGCCAGTAGTGCAGTGGATGTAGACCGTTGGTTGTTCAGGAGCGGAATATATACGGTATCCTTGTGGCAAATAGTTTACAACTTCGCATCCGCACTTGCCATCACATTATGGGGACAATGGTAACGATGATGGGAGGGAGCGGAGGGGTCCATCATATCCTTATGGGCTGCTGATGCAGGATATGCAATTTCGTGAGTCGCATATACTTCGTCCCATTACATGCTCATAAAAGTCACGTCACACTCTTTTCCCTCATGATCCCGCACGTTTGGTGGCGTCGAGTTTTAGTACGTATGCGATACAGTACGTAGGGTGGAACGAGTAACGTATCGTGTTTCCTCAAAACTCGCTCATCCGCATTCTCATATGTAAGAACGGGAACGAGGTAATGTAGATGTTAAAGTTCCCTCCCAACTTGTTTAGCATGCCAACATTACGAAGAAAAATGCAGGTTAAATCGCCCAAATTCACAATCTATTTACAATGCTGTGGCCAACATGGGCATCGTAAAGTCATACTAATGAGCATCCCACACGGACACCCTCTGAGTATATACAGCATAACTTACAGGCCGGAGGTATATCACAGCTATGTAGCACAGGGAAACCGTCAAACCACTTCGACGCAGGTACCAAAAAATAAAACTGTAGACTTTAAAATACATACAGACATGGCTTGTCATGAGTAATATATACAGTTTTAACATATGTCTGCCGAACTTATTTAGTGTTCGAACTTCAGAAGTCAAGTAGTGAATTAGTTCTGGAAAACTTCTGGAAGGACGGAAGCAACCTGCATTTCAACCCGGCGAAATTCCACTCTAGTGGCAACTGGCCAAACCATACTAACAAGTAGCGGCAACTCAACTCCGTGACTGAACTAGTGCAGGAAACTTACATGTGATTGGTGAAAAGTGAAAACCCTTTGAGGAAAACCCCTTGTTTTCCAGGACGCCACATGAAAGAATGTAACCTGATCAGTTGTGTTGAAACATTTATAATTTCACTGTACACTGTTGAATTATACTGTGATTATGCCAATTAGAATGACATTCAGTCAAAAAAAGGGGTGGGGAAAAGTTTACATTCTAGCTATACCTCCTCAAAGACATGGTTTTAGCAGTTCCGAACGGCTCAAAATGTTGGATCCAAATGATGGAAAAGTTGAACGTTGGAGAGCTACGTGTCTGGTGTATGCTACACCATTGATACCATACACCACTTTGACGAAGACGTAAAAATTAATCCGAATTGCAATTGCGTGCTGACGGCGACAGGAAAATGAATGTTTCCTTACCAGTTTCTATAGCGTCTTGGCTAGTACACATGTGGGTAACTCGGTGCCTTGACTTCCTGCGCGATTATCCCTGTGAGGGATGCACTGAGGCTGAACGCAGACACGGACTTGCATGCCGCCCATCTTATTACCCTCGCCGCGGATTCCTTTAGTCGTCTCCGTGATATTATCATCAAGGATTTGAAAGACCAAAGAACGGCAGGATTTGCCCTTAAGGAAGCCTACAGGCACACCTCACAAGTTGTTTACAACCAGATTTTGCTGGTTGACGCGGGTAACGCTTAAGAATAAGACGTTTGTTTCTCAACGGCTCGAGTCATAGATGGGCACTTTAGTTGCCTAGGTTTTTAGGTGACTGTGAAAAGTCATTAAAGTTTGTATTTAATTTCTATAAGATCTATTTTCATTGTTCATCTTTGAGAGTTTTCAAAAATAACTTGTCTATTACCTTAAATTTATAGGGGCTATGAAGAAAATGTCTCGCTCGATTCGTCCGCCGATTCTGTGGGAACGCGATCTCCCTTTGAGGGCTAGGATGCCCATCTCTGGCTCAATCTATTTACATTTAGTCTCTAATGAACTATAAAGGTAACTGTGATCGTGTCGTCATGAGTTTTACAATGTCTCACGGAAATGACCATCAAATATGCCGTTGCAACTTTTGGCTCCTTCTCGTCGTCGGAGTTAATTAAAAGAGAAACCCGTATCGGGAGTGCTAATGAATGCAGCGAAGTTGGGAGCATAGCTATGTATGTACACTTGGCAACCTACTGTGTCTACTTGGTCGTCATCTTCAGGTTCCTCATCTCTATACCTTGTCCAAGTCATTAAGGCTGCGAGCTCCATTTAAATAATGAGGAGCAATTTTTTGGCGCATGAACTGGAAAGGAAAACTTTTGCGAGCCATCAAGTCCACTTTTTTTCATTTCCTTCCCGTTACACTTTACCGTGTGTGTTAATATTTATGCAGCACTCTTGTAGCATCCACAGCACGGCCACTTGACTCAGTACGAACAGTTTTGTTCTGCACTCTGGTGGCAATGCTCAGATGATGCTCCGTACTCACCTCGATATCCGCAAAAGTGAGCTCCACGGTGGGATGGGGCAGAGAGGATGATACTCTTCAATTTTAGGACACAAGTGATCACTTAGATGTGTGTGGTTAGAATGAAAATGGTAATTTTGCTGTGAAAATTGCATCATTTGGAGGGAATCAACACTGAGATTTTGCAAACGGTGCAGAATTCAATTTTTTCTACAGCCGCTGATGAAAACTAGATTTGAGATATTTGCAAGTACTTCCCATCATGGCCCGTTTGAAGATGTGTAAAATGGCTGATGTGTGGCATGGAAACAATCTCCGTGGTTTGATTCAGGACGTACGTATGCATGACGTTAGTCTGGGTGGGAGTGTAACTAGCAGGGATAGGGTAGCTATATCGTGACTGTTTTTAATTCCAACTCATCTTGGTCACATTGTGGTCAACCACTGTGGAAAGTCAAGCTTTGTAAAGCTAAGGGAGCAAGAACGGAGATTCACCACTTCCATGTGTAAACCAATGTGTTCATGCACGACAAAACAAGTAGAGAGCGGGCGGAAGGAGAAGGATAGCGACCGCTTATGTTGCCATTTCAAGCCCTTTCAATGCTATCTCCTCCCTGTCACATCCTTGGCAGTGGTTTCTGTTCGGAATAAGAGGTGCAAATTATGCAGGAGTTTATTAGTTGAGCTGAAATGGCCTGCTGCCTATTTTACCGGCCTATTACATTTATATTTGAGTCATAGGGTGCAGCCAGAAGACTCATCCGCATCCATAGTGTGGGCCCGCGAAGGTTAGTAGGGTGTTGTTGATTTCTTGTCCCCGGAGATGGAATCATAGGAGGCTTACAAGTATGAGGCGCCCTTTGTTGGTTCATAAAGCATCAATTGAAGTGACACCATTTGTACGTTCGCCGATCCTCGGATTGTAATTGGGAACTTGCGAGGACTGCCAAGCACGCGGAGGCATGTGCGCAAAAATAGAAATAGAATAGCGCCCAGCAGTCCACGATGACAATGCCGGCATCATATTGCTCTATACTGACTCTTTTGACGACTTAAGGAAGAAAGAAGGACACTTTGCATATGTTATCATCGTAGAAGCAAAGTAACAAATAACTTTAGTGCGGAATCCAGGATTTCTGTTGTATCTCATTTTTGTAGGACTGGCAGTAAGTAGTATTTCCTGCTGTATGCACATGCACTTGATAAATCTGTAATGTTTCGTGTCAAGCTTGGAATATTGCCTCCTTGAATATTACAATATTTACTAGATTTGTTTAGACATTATAATAAGTTTCTCCGCAAGTTGTTCAGCCGGTAAAACATGGACAAGGCTTTAGGGGAGGACGCAGGCATGAAGATTAAACAAAGGAACGACTACGCCTGCCAAGCACATCAGTGCTGTGATCGAAACGAAAATTTTTTGATTTACGAAAATAAAAAAATGCACGGGGTGGAGGGCTGCGGGTTGGATTGTTCCAACTTTTCAGCTTGTGCGGCATGAAAGTAGCCAGTCAGAAACGACAATGCAATATTTACTGAACTGGTACAGTCTGATGTCGTACAAGCGCATAACCTTTTAGCAATATGCTTATTCCACTAGATACACATTCACAAATATTCACAGCACTTGTACTAACAATAGGGAATATCTCCAACATCCAACTGTCACCAAAGGTCAAAGCACAAAATGGTTATCATGCGGGTCTGGGACAATTCACCCACGCGAAAGTCGACCACCTGAGCTCAACCACGCAGAACTCAGCCAAGCTTGAACTAGAGTCTATTGATGTGACAACGTAACCAAGTTTGAACTGAACCAAGTCGCTACTCAAACAGTCCAGATCTCAACCAAGTTGCTACTCACCCAGGTAAGACCTGAAACAAGTTGCCATTCAACCAGCTCACATCTCAACCCAGTCGCCACTCAATAGGAGGTGAAGGTAGGTGTACAAGTCGAATCGACTCGGGGTTTACAGGGCATGTGACCCGTCCTTAGAATGTACCAAACCTAAAGCCTTTCGCCCAACTTTTGCCTTGTTTCGAAAATATTCGAATTTGAAATTTCACCCAAATCGATTCTGGGAAAATTAACATGGGATTTCCCATAAGGATTTTAAGCGATCAAAGGGTCCCCCCTTTGGTGTTTTTCGGAAAAACCACTTTTTATGAACTTTTGAAAAATGAGTCAAAACTTGGCTTTTACGATGTGGGAGCATCAATAAGGATCGAAATTCACGTTTTGGGTCTTATTTTTTAAGAAAAAGTCGGGTTTTGTCAAAACTATTGAGGAAAGCAGAATGTCACGAAATAAGTTTCTGGGAAAATTAACATGGGATTTCCCATAAGGATTTTAAGCGACCAAAGGGTTTCATATTTGGTGTTTCTCGAAAAAATCACTTTTTTAATCACAGGAAAAACTACAATATTTACAACTTATGATTACAATTATTCCATTCCACGACAATTTTGGACATTTTCACAGCTAAACTGACTACTATTGAGTCCATGCACTAGAATGAAAGAGTAAGTAAATGATCAAGTTAATGAGGATGTAAGCATTCCCGCGAACTTCACTTTTCAGAAACTTTTTTCAGGATTTATTTCTTGTAAGTTCGCGGGAATGCTTTGATCGCTTAAAATCCTTATGGGAAATCCCATGTTAATTTTCCCAGAATCGATTTGGGTGAAATTTCAAATTCGAATATTTTCGAAACAAGGCAAAGAGAAAGAGATGCTGAAGAGAAGGTGGCGGTATAGGCAGACTTTGCGAGAGGAGCTGAGAAGTCGATTTCGCCAGGGAAATCGAACTGTAGGGGGAGATCAAAACACAGGAAGTAGGGGAGTCGTTATGATGTGTTATGACGACAGGAAGAGACTGGACTGGCCTTTGGGGAAAGTGGTGGAGAAGCTACCAGGGAAAGA
Organism: Bilobella aurantiaca; assembly: GCA_021029175.1. Lineage (NCBI taxonomy): Eukaryota > Metazoa > Arthropoda > Collembola > Poduromorpha > Neanuridae > Bilobella > Bilobella aurantiaca. The sequence goes on from VYYI01004667.1 coordinate 9,458, forward strand.
CGGGGTGGTAAGATTGGTCAAGACTGCATGTGGGGAGACTCTCCGGCCGCTGAAGCGCCTTTACCCGCTGGAATTGGAGAAGGCTTCTTGCCTGAATGAACAGGAGGGGAGCAAGGGCAAATCTTCCGCACCGGTGATTGAAGCGGGGGACAATGAGGAACTTGCCACGCGGAGGACCAGGGCTGATAGCAAGGAAGTTTCCAAAACTGGTACTCAGACTGACAGTAGGCCTCTGCCTGCGCAAGAGATGGAGGTCCAAATCACCACTAGGAGCGGAGGAAGAGTTCGGAAGCCGGATCGACTGGTCCAGCATATGATTTGTGGAGGTGGATGGGTTGACATTGAGTAATGGTATTAATTGAAAGTCCTCGTAGGGCTTTGTCCCATTGGGTTTCCCCTACACCTAGAGCGAATGCTGAGGACTGTTGGCTGTTTTTAGGTTCCCGAAAGAGTTACATGATGTGATAATAAGTTTGTTGCACGGCAGTTCTCCTATTCCAAAGGTTGGAGGATGTCACGAGCTATGGAAGGATTGTGGGAGAGGGCGACGTTTGGGCGACGACTGCACGAGGAAGGGGAGTCGTCATTACCTGCGATTAGCAGGTAATAAGAATGGTAGGGGGGTAGAGAGACGGAGAGAAGCTGAGGCCTG
>VYYI01004668.1:0-10109 GCA_021029175.1 Bilobella aurantiaca
TTTCAAGGTCAAACTCTAGTTTTGCATGAGACAAAAAGTTATGATGGTCCCGATGATCGTGGGGCCCCCCTTCACTCGGAATTGACCTCTTGACTTCAAAATGACTTTTCAAGGTCAAACTCTAGTTTTGCATGAAAAAAAAAGTTATAATGGTCCCGATGACCCCCGTGACCCCCAAAATGACCCCTTGACCTCAAAATGACCTTTCAAGGTCAAACCCTACTTTTGCATGAAACAAAAAGTTATGATGGTCCTGATGATTGTAGGGCCCTTCTTCACTTGGAAATGACCCATTGACCTCAAAATTACCACATTAGACAAGTTTGAAAAAATACCTAAATAAATTTGTTTAATTATTCTAATATTGTTTATCATTCTTCTAACATTACTGTTGACACTACTTGGTTGTACCGTTTTAGAACGGTTTATTATATATTTTATTTAGTTTCCCGGCTTACGAAATTTGATTCGCCGTAATAATTGTCTTGTTGTTTGTGACCGAGCTTTTTAATGATACAATATAGGCTCTTGCCTGCGCGCAAGGGCAAGCGAAAAATTAAAATTTCCTGCATTTTGTTTGAAGGATGGGTGGAAGTGGCAGTATAAGAAAAAGTTACTGCAATAAATCCTAGCCATGCATAAGGTCTTATGCATGATGACCGCCGTTCTAGCACGGGGTTAGTTGTCTTTTCTGCCAAACCTTAATTTTTAAGTTTTCAAATAAATGCCTGTGAGCCATTGCACACAAACAAATCTAAAGCAAATAGAATGCCCAAATTTTGGGAGTAATGGCGTGAAAGGGAACAAGAAATTTTATGAAGACCGGAGGACATAGAGGTTCATGTGACCTTGAAATATCAAAAATTGTATTTAAGGGTCTTTTGCTACTTTTTAACATTCAATTCTTGCTGTAACATAGCTTCTACCAGACAAAATTTCACTGCACTCGTGTTGGAAATAAGTTGAGTTTGTCGTGTACAACCTACGTAACTTGCTCCATTTGCATTTTTATTGGCAAAAGTATTGTAACCGTAAATAGATCAATAGATGAAAACATCAAACCAGAATAAGCCAAGTACGATCATCGTCAACTTGTGACGCCATGTTGACTTTAACTGAATAACTGATTGATATTCAAGTCTTGACAATTTATTTTTGGAAAATAATCACTCCGTCAGAGAATCAATTTTGCATTATGCATTGCTTTACAAAAGTATTTCAGTTTATTTTTTCACTTACAATTAGGCTTACAATAGCGTAAGAATTACTTAAAAAATAACGTTGTCAGATGGCTATCATCCGACATCGTTTGTGGCCTTTTTTCTGCCCAAATTTTATGAATTAATGCTATTTGTTTGTATGACCATTGAGTACGCATTAGTTCTAAGCCAAAACATGCATTTGTGAGAAACATTTTTTTTTTCGATTTGCACTTTTCTATCTATTGCTTTCTCGGCAATAAAAAGGCTGTGTTCAAAGACGAGAGGCTGGTGAGTTAACCAATCCCGGGTCAAAGGTCAATGTCAAATATTTTTTAGAAACTTCCCATCTTAAAATAAAATGTGTCACATTATTGCAAAAATTTTGTGCATAAAATTTAATACGGTCCTAATCGGACCACCCTGTTTTGTAAAAACTAAAAAGTCACGGTAAAAAGGTACGTGTCAAAAATACTTTTTAAAAAAAAGTCAAAATTGTTAAACACTGTACTACTTGGAAACCCTATGAGCAATGACCAATATTGTGGTCTAATGCAAACGTGGAAACAACGTAACGTTTCTTTTATGTCCGTCTGTCCGTGCCATGGAGGTTAAATTACTAAATTGAACCGATGACGGAAAGTCCAAACGCCGCTTAACTGTTGATGACCAGGACAAAATCTGCCAATCAATAATCACTAATTGCGCAGATAAGACTACTTCTAATCTTAAATCTAACGTCCAAATGTTCATGCTTGCGAGCGGAGTAGACAGAATACTTTTTATTTGGAACATAAGATTTCTCTTTTTTTTAAATGAACTTGATGCGTTTGATAAAAACGGCCTTTTAAATCATCAATTTATTGCCCTTCTTCAAACCTGACACTCTGACCTCCCAATCTTCCATATTGCAAAAAATTATCAGCATATACAAGTAGAGGCTCAAGGCGAATCAAGCAGAAAATCGGGAGGCATCATTTTATTATATAGTCTTCCAAAATAATATCCGCCTCGTGATCGAAAACTTGTCTCATAATCAAATCCTGATAAAAAATAAGAAATCTCGGAGAAAATATTAAAATAGTAAATGAGTACAAATATTTGGTGGTAATTTTCTCGTCACATAGTATTTTCTAAAGCAGCAAAAGACTTTAAGACAAAAGCTAAGGCAGGTGCAATTGCATTTGCAACCTTTGCAATATGGCCTATACTAAAAAAGGGAAAGTTAAACCACTCCAGACCGCGCAAAAACTACTCAACACCAGGATTTGCTCCGTAAACCTATACTGTTGCCCAATTTCGGGCCTTCAATATCAAAAATCACTCAAACAGCCACAAAATTTCTGCGCAAATTTCTACTTTTAGACTAACATACACCTGGATACATCCTACAGGTCGAAACCAATACCAAGCATGTGGCGGTAAAGCTTTGGACGCAAACACTCGAATTCATTCACAACATTCTGAGCCTCCCAGACCACAGCATAGTAAAAAGTATGTCTTATAGCACCCGAGGACTCTCGGGGCCCGGTTAATCCGAAATATAACTTAATAGAGCACGTAAAAACCGGTTTAAAAACATGGAAATTCCAGCCAACTTTCCTCTGACAAAAGACTGGAAACAAAGTTCGGGCTAATTACGGATTACTTTACTAAACAAGACACAACACTCTTTTAGAGGACTCTTCAAAACACGCCTCTTACAAAAACATCTTCCATCCCGGAAATGTGCCTCAATAACGACTTACCGCTTTGAATCAACAGGTTATTTGCACATCTCAGAACAAACAGCAAATACCTCTGCCTAGGAAAAAGCTATTCCACATTAGATCCATATTCCTTCTGCTACGCTTGCAATGCCCACGAACGAGACACCTTACTCCACTTTATACACAAATGTACCATCTACACTAACTGCAATCTCAGAATTGTTCAAAAGTACTCTTGATTCAACTTTAAACTCTATTTTTGAAAAATTCTTGAAATACGATTCTGAAAACATACAGTGCAGGCTTTGCAAAGCCCGAGCCAGAAGTGTGTTTTACCTTCACATATTTGCCTTTTCCATTTTAATATAATGTTAAAATCTCGAACATTTTGTTTTTACAGAGAAATATCACCTTGGTAACATTCGAGATGTGAACAAATGATTGAAAAATTTTTTACTGTGTAAATGAACCGATTTTAGACAAATGTTTGACCCGAATGAACACTTTTGGGAATTGTTAATGTGTAAATAGACCGATTTTAGACAACTATTTTTACCAAAATGAACAGTTTTGGAAAAGTGAACAATTTAAGAGAAAACTTTTACATGCTGATTTGTCCATATCCCAGTCTCAGTCCCATGTCCGTGTCAGTTAAATAAGCCCTGGTACGCAAAAATGTACAACAATTTTAATTTAGAAACTAGAAAAAAAATTCCCGAATTTATAACACCACAGGAACCATTTTTGTTTATTTCTTGTATATACTATAACAAAACTGTTAATTGTGTCCACAAGCGTTTCCAAAGTTTTGATAGTATTAACAGAATTTGGTCACGATCTGACGAATTTGAATTTCTAATGGGAAGGGTCCCCCTTCTATGTTAGTTATAAAATATTTGACCTTGACCTTTGACCCCCAAGGGGTTGACCAACCAACCCCATCTTTGCACTTTTAGCCTTTGTATTGTCCCAAATGATGTCCCAGACACGATGATCACAAAAGCCCTTGGCTCTGGCTAAAAAGTTAAAGTTTTAATAAAGCGTTGCACAACCGATTTCAACCTAGATCAAATGCTTTTGAAAAAATATTATTCTTTACGTTTAAGTACCCGATTGAGACCCTGAAGATCAGATGGCTTGGATTAGGATTGGTTTGGAAAAGTGTTCATTATATTAGTTTCATAAAAATCAAATTGAAAATAATTTCGTTTCTACTTACATACATGCGAGACCCAGGATTGCTCTCAGGGGACTCTTTTCAAATAAAATGGCATTAAGTTTAACGGCTCCTATCACTTATATTCGGGCTGCGTTACAGATGCTAAACAGGGTAAATAGGAGAAATACATACTAGGTGTAACTCGATAGCAATTCAGTTGCATTGTAAGAATTGAAACTAATCAAATACTAAACAATGGTTTCAAATGTACAAATGATAAGATGCCAATCCAAAAGCAGTCTATTGCAGCATTATTTCTGTTTTTTTGCAAAAAAAAAGAATTTTGTTTGTCCAAGCTGCTTTTTTAAGTTTCTCATTCCTAAAATATTAGAATTTTCGGTTAAATTCCTTGGTGGTGGTGAAGATTCTGATTCAGCGGCATATAGGAAATTAACAAAAAATTAAAAAAAAGTTAAGGGTTCAACCAAATTCAAGGCAAAACGCACAAGTTGAAATTTTTGAATTAGGTATTCAAAATATTATATAAAATATAATATTAAATGCGTAACTTAGTTGATTAATTAATTCAGACGTTTTGTGCACTGTCCGGATTAGTGTCAATTCTAGATTATTCTTGGAACATGGACATGGTAATTTAGATTTTGCAACTCAGATGTTTTAAACTGCAATTGAAGTTTTAAAATAAGTTTGTAAAGGCAAATTATGAAATGGTACAAACGGACGCATAAATAGATACTGAGAATAAGAGCAGCCTTAAAAAATTTGGTAATTAATTTGTTAAAATTGCATGTACCGGCTGAGAAAACTGTTTAATAAACCTTCCGCCCTGAGGGAATGTCAAATAACGTGCAAAATTTTTGCACAAAAAAATTGAGACAAAAAACATCCGAGTCACATTGGGAGTACATACGTCTAGTACTTGGCGAATACTCGATGGATTAGTATTTCAAAACATTCAGAAATTTCTAATAGCAGTGTACACGTTAGAGTTCAAATTTAAGATAATAACCAAGACTCGTATAACATTTTGTAGTTCTCAGCCAAAAGTAAATCTAAAAATACAGATCAATGCGTCATTTTAAAAGGAATAAATCAATACACGTTGTAAATGTATTTAGCAAAAGATGTACAATTAGGGCTTGCCACCGTTACTGGTAACGGTAAATTACCGGGAATTCCTGGCTTTCATTACCGGTTATCCGGTAACGGTATGAATTGAATTGTGCTACATACTTCAATTACTTAGTTTAATTAATTTAATTGAAAAAAAAAACACCTTTTTTAAGAATGCTATTTTTTCATATAATATATATGAATATATGCAATGAATGCTGGGCGATACCATGTCCATTTCTGACACAAAATATAAAATATAGTTTCACAATATAATCAGACACAAACCATAATTCTGCTTAAATTTTGATGGAATTTTAATTAGGCTCAAAGAATACTATATTTTTCTCTTCAAAAATTGACAAGTTTATAGAAATTAAGTAAATCTCAAAAACCAGAAATTATTTGAATTCTTGATAGTTCAAAGTTCTTGTTGTGTTTGGATTGCAAAGCTTCGTGTACATTGCCGGTAACAGTACTATATTTCTTACAGTAATGGCAATGAAATTTTCCGGTTATTATCGGGAATTAATGGCGATGATTACCGGCAATGCAAACCCTATTCAACAATACACGATGGACCATTGTTGCTTTGAGGGGGCCCTTAAGGGGTGCTATATTGCATACCTACATTTTCCAATAGCTACCCAAGGTTGGCAGTGTTATCCACAACTTGTTCTTATGCTCTGCATCACTGTGTGCCGTAACGCCACCACGGTCGCATTAGCAACTGTTCACAGGAATGCGCGTGCATCAATGCTCTTCAGCTTCTAATTGTAAGTTATTTGCATTTCAAAGGAACAAAACACACCGACGTCACCCACATTCAAAATCAAAGGATTACCCTTGACATTTACTGTAGCTTGTTTATTTAAGTCGCTAACTCTAAGAAAAACACGCCAAAGGTAAGTTCGAACAACCTATTCTACAAATATATTAGCACTCACAACAGAAATGAAATTTATGGTGAGTGCGCCCTCTGTAGCCATTTCAAGAAGTTACTTGTTTAACAAAAAAGTTCAAAAGAAGAGGCAGGACTCGAACCCGCGATGTTCGAGTTCATACCAACATCTATCTCTGTTACATCGCAAGGCTCTGGTGTTCAATCATTGGCAAATAATTGGTAAAGTTGACATACCAACCAACAACTGCGTTTTATATATAGTAAAAAGTCATTGCTCTCTAACTGACGTACAATGGAGGCTTAGCGTCATTATGCAAAGAATAACACGATATTGTTGTTTCACCTAAGTTAATCCTCAGCTTGACCTTTACTTCAACTAGCAATCACTTTATTTTTTACTTGACATTAGTCCCGAAATTTACAAATTTATTTCAGATACGATACCAATAGACAAGGTCATGCTGCCCTTGACATAAGTGAAAGTAAATTGTTTCTGATTCCCCGAGCAACTATTCTCGCCTTAACTTCAAATTCATGATTATGCAATCCGCTCAATATACTTTTTGCCTTCAGTGGACGCATTAGTTCAGTACTTGTTGGCCGGTTAAAATTTTCCGGCAAAGACTTGCAGTATTTAAATATGTCCGCACGTCTTCCCTTGATTATCTTATCTGCACATACGTAGCCTTTCACCTGTTCACCGTAAGTGTAGGTTATGCCTTCTTTTGCACAAAGCCACTCTGCCCCATCGCAATTCATGTAAGGTTGCCCAATGTCATACTTCAATTCAAAACCGTCGTACAGGTCATTCCCGACATATATTTTGGTTCCCATGTCTAAAAGTTTTTTGTACACGGACTCTCTCAATTGCGTCATGTTTCGATTGTTGTTTAAGAATATCGCACCTATGTTTGCATTTTCGAAAACGGACTCCGAAATCGAGTTTTCAGATAGAGCGTTGCTCTGAAGATCCAGTATACTCAGATTCAGGCCCGCGAGAGACGCTTCAAACGTTGCGATTTTGTTGGATGAGAGCAAAATATTTTGAAGTTGTGTACTTGCGTCAAACGCACCTGCCGGAATTCTGGTGAGACCAATATCGCGTAGAGATAAATATGTCACCGCAGACATTTGCGACATTATTGGGAAGACACACTCCGAGCTTAGGTTCATACAGTCCTCCAAGATAAATAGTGTCACGGATTTAAGTGACGATGCAAATGCCAAAGGATCTATATGTGTCAGTTTCGTGTTGTAGGTGATCCGCAAATGCTTCAAGGGGAAATACCTAGTTGCACCGGCGGTAATTGTTGTGACACCGGATTTTCTCAGCCATAGTTCGTGCGGCATTTTATAGTATCCGCTTGTGGCATCTGTAATTTCTTGACCCAAGTCAAACCATTCACTGCTCTCGCAGGTAACCCAAATTACACAGTCCCAACGTTCTTGCCGAACACAGGCGTGCCGGACCTTGAGAAAATGCAATGAGAACTTACAACACAATAAAAATAAAATTTCCGATTTCAATGGATTATTTCGGAGGTGGTTTTTAGAAACGTTAGAAAAGAAATTTAATTAACTGGTAGTTCTGTACGGCTCAGTTCTGAAACGGCCTTCTTTGCCTTGATATACTGATAAAAGGTTTGCCATAACCAGAAAATACTCCGGGTTTGTCTCTAACTTCTAATTTCTGACACGACTTATAATTATATTAGCGTAAATACCCATTTAAACGCCCTGCGCGTTTATTTCTTTCCGAAAATTTTTGCCATGGGCGTTTATTAGAGACTGTGGGGTTTATTAGAGACGCGCGTTTCCTTCTTGAATCGAAAGTTAATTGACACGTCACCAATAAAATAAAAGCAAGTTGTGGTAAATCTTTAAAGTTATTCGTGAAAATTAACTAAATTAAGTCATTAGTTCAGTGTCTGGGAATTTTTTTTTTGCTTTTAATTAGTTTGGCTTGTTACTAACACGCTAATTGCTATAAGCTAGCGAAAGAATATTAAATCGAAATGTTGAGTGCTTTGATCCTTCGAGTTAATGTATACTAGAATAATAATAATTACCAAGTTGTATACATTCACTAATACATGATGGTTCATTATGTTTTTGTATTTTCAACTTATACTAAATACTTTATGCATGAGGACGCATTGTTTGACCCTTTATGACTTTATGACCCGTATATAAAATGAATGAGCTGTTATTTGGTTACATTTCTTAATCGAATTTTGAAAAAAATCAAGAGTTTAAACTTACAATTAAATAACTTTAATTAAAAACTAATTAAAAACAAATTAAAGTTAATCAACTTAAATCAAAATAATTAACAAATGTACAAAACCACTAACAAATATGAGAGCTCATTCTTCGCCCATTCCTTTTGACGTTTAAAATGTATGCCAAATTAGTATGCTGCGATATAAATTACCTTTTTCTTATAAATTTTACAACTCGCTTTTTAAATTTTAAGTCGAACATATTATTTTTTAATTGAATTGATTAATTTTAGCAATTGAAAGGCTTAATTTGAAATGTTCAATTTGGAACAAAGTTTTGAATTAAGTTTCTCCCTTGCTTTGTCCCAGTCCCTAATAAAAGCCAGATGCGCGTTTATAAGGGACGCGCGTTTAAATGGGTATTTACGGTATGTAAATTTTGAAAATGAAATTGAATTGAATAGTTGCAATAAAATATAGAGTTTCAACTGTTAACGTGGAGTCAACTGTTAACTGTCCGAATTGTAAGGTTCGTCACACTAGCAAAAACCGAATTCTGAAACTGTATTATTATTTGAAAAGGAAAATTTATTGGGAATTTGGAAGTTACTCTTGGGACAGCCGCGAAAACTTCGACAGAAGTGGCCGACTGCATTGTAGTTAAACTTATATGTAGAAAATCTTTTTAGGAAAATCAATTTAGCTCTCCGTAAGTCAGTTACTAATAGTATTGAAATTGGTTGTACTGTTTTTGTAAATTACCTCGGCCTCGCTGTCACTCCTAACTTTTGTGCCAAAAAGGCAAGTGAGAAAGAGAGAGATAACAACTATGGTTGGAATACCCATGCCTTAAAATTGAAAAGAATTGATGTTGTTGAAACAAAACAAATTAAACTAAGACTCCAACATCATTGTAAGTTGAACATTATTTATACTTAAAGTTGCTTTGCTCAATTGCATTTCGTCTTCGCATTTTCATTTAATTCCAACAAGCGAAAACGTTGTGATATGTAAGTTAAGTATGCTTTTAGTAATCCACTCTATTTGAATATGTTACGCTTAAAGTGAAAATTATGTTTAGAATATTACCCGTAAGTGGCTTTCAGTGCTAGCTTCGCGTGTTAGTATAATTTTAGTTGGTAAATCGAGGATTAGCGATTTACTTACTAAACATTGTAGGTATATAAAATTTGGTTTTAGCAATAAAACGCAAATGTTAGCTTTTGAAATACCTATGACTTACATTTGTATATAATTTGAGAATTTAGGCTTAAAGATTTTATGCATAACATTTTCTTGAACAGTTTGGGATGTGATCAATGTCCAAAATAAAATAAAACCTTGTAAATCTAAATAACTTTAACTAAAAATATGGGATTCCAATAAATCTTTGGGGAATAAACAATTTATTTATTATGGAGTAAGTAAAGTAAGTAATAGTGCTAAAGAATTTCCTCGAATCCTATCAGGCTGATTAAGAAGTCTGATTTAAACCTTTCAAAATATTAACATATTTACAGTATTCTTGATTTAATATTTTATTTCAAACATTTTTTAAAACCGCACTATGCTCTTGTCGTTTTTAGCCTCTTTATACATATGCATACTTATCATCAATCATTTCGATATTAAGCGATCTAAGCAACGGCAATCAACTGGCAAAAAAAAAAGTCTTCACTTTGAAGCGCTTTAAGTCTAACACAACTTGACCTATTAGCTTTTGGACACCTGCAACAACCTGCACTATTCTGAAGATTTCTACTTACCTCCACCTAGCCCTAG
>VYYI01004669.1:0-10108 GCA_021029175.1 Bilobella aurantiaca
AGAAAACAACGCTGTTTCCCAATAGCAGTGACCGAAATATGCCATTTTCGCGCATGCTCGGCGTGAGTCTCACTATCCTAACAAATAGGTAGTGGGCTCCCTGTTACAAACATACATACAATGCTGAGGACTTGCACAATGGCTCATTTGTTCCGATACCGCAATAATTACTGCGTTGAGTATGTTCACCATATCTGAATCTCTTCCAAGTACTAGTGTTTACCATAACGTCAAGTCTTAGGAAGACACATCAGAGGGTGTCACGACTTGACTAGTGTTTGCATTTTCGGTTATCATCACCGGTAATTATCGATAATAACCTTTAACTTTCATTACCGTTACCGTAAGAAATATGGTACTGTTACCGGTAATGTAACAGAAACTATATTAATCTAATCTAGATCTAATCTAAGCACAACAAGAACTTAACTTTGACTAATCGAATTTAAACCATTTCTGCTTTGAAATTTTTGAAAATTGAAATGCTTTCTGCTTTGAAATTTGCTTTGAGAAATTTCTATAAACTTGTCTATATGTGAAGAGAAAACTTGAGTACTCTTATTGAAATCATGTGGTCATAGAATGATATCCCTTGACCTTTGACCACCAAGGGGGTCATTTCCTGATGAGTGTCATACGTCATGTATACTGAAAATTGTTTCGCTTTTCTTTTGACAAACTTGTCTGGCTTGCCTATAACTCGAAGGTTGCAATGTTTTAAGAACTCTGACATGACTATTGTAGCATTTAGTTTAATTATTCTCCACATTTCTAGCCCATGCTGCTATTCGAAAAAAACGTGTTTCGCCATGATTTGATTCAAATAATTCTAATTGGAAAAACTGAACCAAACTGGCTTCCCACTCAAACTTCCACTTTAAAGAACAGAGCGCAATTCCAAGCCGGCAGGGTTAGTTTAAAAGTTCTTTCATCGCACTGCCCCGCGTTAATTTTTAGTTTTTTCCAGAATCTACAGTGACGTAGATTAGAGCAATTATTTTTCCATTTCACTCGAAATATAATTTTAAATTATTTTCAAATATTTTTTCCAAAATTTTCCGATAGCATATAGACTTGTACTATTTGGATACACATAGAATTTTAACTTTGCAGAACATCGGGTTCCATTCGTTTTTGAAGAATTTCACTATAAAAAAAACATTTTGTTAAAAATTAATCTAAAGTTGTTTGAGCTAATATAGCATTGCTTCCAGTTTCCAGTTTGCACTGTCCAAATAATATGTCTATTTAATAAAGCTTTTACATATGGTGATAGGCCAAGGAGACTATTTCATCTTACATTGTGTTGAAATAGAAGAATCACGTTAGAATAGTTAGCAAAACAACGTGGGAATCGTAAAAGATGCATCTGCGTCTTTATTCCTTGCTTTCTCGTTCGGATGCAAAGTGGTAATGTGTTTGGTATTGTGCTTTTTAAAGCAACATAAAACATCGACATAAGATTATGGTTTCCATGTTCAAATAAGGTAATGGCTTCAAGTGAAGGAATTAATAATATCATTGTTACTTTAATCACAATTACACATGTTATTCAAATCTAAATTGAACAGGTTTTTTATTGTAATATTTACTTGCAATATAAGTTTTCAAGATAAATCTTCCAAGATACAAAGTGTAACCAATAACCAATATATTCAACGGTCTTAACTTATTATTTCGTACGTTTGGCTAATTTAAACATTAAATATCATAAAAATTAAGCTAAAACTATAAAAAAAAAACGCACTCTAAACATAAGATATTTTAAGATAAAGTAAACTGGAACATATAACAAATGTTAAGTTGAAGAAGAGTAAATACATTTGAATGAATGCCTAATTTGGCGTCAGTTGTTATATGCTAATAAGTATACTAGGTAGATTTACTGAATTATGAAACTTCATTCAAAGCTATAGCCACATCCACTCCGTTGATCAGATAGCTATTTAATGTTATACTCCGTAAACAAGCCACCCATTCAGTTGGCATTATCCACTTCTACAGTGCTTCCCCTGCATTTCTTCACAGCTGCAAAATGGGTAAGCCAGTTTACATTGATTTGTTTACCTTATCATATACAAATATTTAACTGCTTCTCTTATTTATTTCTTGTATTCAGTAAAAAATACGTCTGATACCATATTCACTAGATTTATTCATTATATTTATTTAATAATGCAATATGATTTCTAGCCTCCAATTATGATCTTCATGATCTGATAAAGCTCTACCTCACTTTTGACGGAGAAGACACTAATAACACTTTAAAGAGTGAATTTGACGCTTTTGCAGCCGAGATGAAAGAAGGTAAACAAAAAAATGTAAATTTTAATTTGGATTTAAAGAAAAATCTTATAACTTTTGTCCTAAGATTCATTCGACCTAAGCTCAGTACAACCTGATCTTGCTAAATCACTCCAGACCCAAACAAACTCAAAAAGGAAAATCAATTCAGGTAAACAAATTTAAATTATTAAATTAATTAAAGTTAATTTGATTTTCGAAACTATAAACAACGATGCTGTTTTAAGTAGATTGTGTCAACGCCAAAAGAAGTGAGTCAAATGAACCATATCATTACGTTGCTAAGGCTTACTATATGGGTCCCCCCACAGACTCCAAAAAGAAAACTAAACATCAAAAAACGTATCATTATTATTTGTCTTCAAACACTAATCAAATCGCTACAACATACCATATTTTGGCTACAAACAAAAACAGTGAGAAGTAAGGAAATTTATTGCATAAACTGCGATTACTCCTTAAGTTGCAATATTATCCTAACAAAATTGATTCTCTCGACCTACATTTTATTTTATCAATATATTATTATGGACACCTAGTCTTTAACTTTTAGTAAACTAAACTAAACTTTAAGGTTTATGTTGTTTAAAATTTTGTGCTTAACATTTATTGCTTTGATTTAGTTATTATTATTATTACATTTTTGCTACCTATGTACGTCTATATGACAATTTATACAACACTTCAACTGAAATAACTTATATGTAAATTGGAAATCATTCTCAATAAATCATTTTTTAACTTAATTGTTGTAATAATACATAATAACTTAAAAAGACAACTACAGTGGACCTCGGGTCTCGGATAAGTACAAATCATGATTAAGTTAAACGAATAATTATGCTATTATGGGACCCGCTTATCGGATTTTACATTATAAACCATCCGGAAATATCAAACCTCTGATAAACTAAACGGTGTGTCACGGACAGAAAATATTTCCAAACATTGTGTGTAGTAGTTAATCTTGATATGACATCAAATACTCGAGCTCAATCTGAACGCAATAAATGGACAGTTTTCCTGGCATTACTGTAATATTTTTTAGCTAACTTTTTATTTTCTACAGAAAAAAGTTTTCATCTGGAGAAATTAAGGTTGTAGAGAACTGGGCATGTATTACCCCAACATTTCAATTTCATTCCCATTTGATTTGAAATCATGTAGTAGAACGTTGCTGACAACTAATTCTAAATTGAAATACTGCATTGTCTTGTCCAACATGGCAATTTCGATAACTTACAGAGTATTTCAATTTTTGAGATATCTGCCTGTACTTGAGTATGACTACAAAAGCCACAACAGAGACACTGTCGGCTTCACTATAATTCACTTCTACTATTTCCTTACAAAGGTAATTATGACGGTAATTCAATGGCATTTAGTGACGCACATCCAACGCTGGTGTCGTTTGTGCAATCAAATACTACAATTCAATCAAAATGCAGGTTATTTTTTGGGTATATACCGAGCGAAAAAAAATGTATCCAGATTTTGGCAACGTCAGGCAATCTCTATACTCAATGTAAAAATTTAAAAAAAATTGAGAGCTGTAGAATAGTAAAAAGCTAATACTTGAACAATATAAACGGTGACGCACCTAAAAGTATCCACCAACAGATCTGTTTGGCATTTGTTGTTGCTTGCGGTTCATATACCATATCTCGCCTTAGCCTTGCGCTTCCATGGGAATCTATTTGGTGAAAGTGGTAGCTTTTGAGAGAAGCTGTTTAAACTATACTAATTATACTTGATCATGATAGGTTTCATCTTTCCGTTTACATTTCCACTAAAATGAAATAACCCGAATTTTATATTTTCCATAGTGCTTCTTACCTTCTAAAGTACAGAGGTCCTTCTGCTGTGTATTATTTTTGAAACCTATAATATTCTCAGAGGAATCCCTTCTTATTTACTGCTTGTTTGTTTGTATTAATTCATACACTCACTCTTTAATTTTGGCTAAACTAGGCTAGGTGAGTTGTTTGTTGTTTTTTGCACAATTTTTAAATACTAATAAAGTGGTTTTAAAGCTTTTTTTTTTATATAATACTCTTTTGAAGATGAGATGTATTGCATCCATTACTAGAAGTGTAAAACAAGTGGAAAATGGTATGTAATTTGTGGGGAATATGTTTAAGTTGTTTGTGTTAAGTTTTTTTTAATAATAATATATCATTAAAAATGTATTAAATTAAAATAATATTAGTTTTTTTTTTATTATTTGGTTACTAATTTTGTTTTGTAGAAACATAACGTTTGTTTCAAATTGTAACGTTTTATGAAATTTAGATTGCTCTGTAAGAGAGGTGAGCTGGAAGGTACTTTACAAATTTTCACGTCTTTGGCACTACTAAACAATTCTTGAAATGTATCCCTTGCAAATATATTTGCCTCTTTAAAATTTCCGATTGAATTTTGTGTTATGGTTACAATTTATACCATCCTTCGACTATACAGACATTTGGGCTTTGCCATTTACATTATCAATTTATTGTCTTTTGTAACAATTTTGGCAGAAGATACAATAGTGAGCGCTGCAATGGCCAACGTTCACGAATTGTCACAAACTCTCAAAATTTAAACTAGAAGAAAATGGTGAATGCCTAGAAGCCCTTGAAATGCGAAGCAATTGAATTTATTTTGAAAGAAAAACAAAACTGTTTGTGATTGGCTTCTTGCTGAACTTAACTGCGCAGACTTTGCTTTCATTTTAAGTTCAATTAATTTTTTATTAAGTTCAATTTTAAGTTTGAAAGAAATTAGTTAGCAATTAATTTTAGTTTATTTAATAAAGCGGGCTTTACTTTCTCTGCGCTCAGATATACTGGCGTAAAAGGAACATGAACATGTGCGGTTTAAGTTTTTGAAGTGTTTACTGTCTTAAAACAAGTATTATAAAAAATCACAAAAATATATTTGTCATGTTTTCTATAGTTTTTTAAACATGAATTTTTTGTAAAGATTAACAAGTTGTGATACTTATATTTTAAACCTCCAAAACTGTTAGAACTGTAGAAATAAATCTCCTGAGGTCATTCACTTCAAGTTAAGCTTAACATGTGTAATGAAGTCTGAACCTTAACAAAAACTATAGGAACCAGTTGTGTAAACTATAAGATTCAATTTTTGTTTATTAACGAAAAACAATTTTTTGTGCTGGTTGAACGCTTTATATGATTCCATGGAAAATATCATGTCAAATTAAACTCGTAATAACATTACGCCTTTAATAACATTAAAGAAACTTATTTACCTTTAGCGTAATGTTAAAATTAAGAGCAAATCAAGAACTTTTTCAAATTTTTGAGTTCTTTTAACCAAAAAGTATGATACCTTGGTAATATTTCAGACACAAATATTGAAAAAATGGAGTCAAATGAACAATGTTGAAAAATTTTTAGTGTTTAAGTGAACTTTTTTGAGACAACTGTGTTGACCAGAATTAACTGTTTTGGAAAATTGTAAACACAATGAGCAATTTTGAAAAATAATCATTTTACACACTGAAGACCATCTAATCTCAAATCCCAGTATCACTAGTATGTCTGTGCCGCTTACATAAGCCCTGCTTCAGATCAGAAACTAATGAAATATAAAATTCAAAATTTATAACATTAGAGAAACAATTCCAAAAAGTGCTTATCAAAAGTTTTTTTTCTGGTGTGAGGAATAATCTAGGCCCAGGTACGATATCCTACCGAAGCTATGATTTAATATTAAGATTTGCGTATGAGTCAACTCAATTGAATTTGTTCTTTTTAATTTTAATTCATTTTGTTAATTGAATCGAGTACAATTTAGTTTCTGCAAGTCCATTTGAATACAAATAGAATTATATAGAATATAGAATAGTATACACAAATATATTTTTTGCCAACAAACTCTGACATGCCTAATTAACCAATTAAGTTCAATCATAAGGTTATTACCAATAAAGTAACTTAAACAATGAAAAACAGAAAAATGAGTCTTTATTGTCGTAACATATTGAACCAAATACAGAAAAATCATATTTAAAAGTTTTGCTTGAGACGATTTGAATTTTAAAATGTATTTTTATTAATTCATATGGTTTTTTTTTATTTCTTCAAATATTTAAATTATTGTACTATACATATATGATTATATTATACATGTTAAACTTTTGCATTATTATAAGTTAGCCATTAAACTAAACATATTTACCCTTAAATATTGTTAACATAAAAATAATATCGACATATGTCAGTATTAATTTAATATTGTACAAATTTGGAAACTCTTAACATATTTAACTATATCGAAAATCAAAAATACAAAACTAAGGTAAGCTAAAGTTTTCGCTCTAGGAAGAACTAACTAGAAAGCTGTTATTCGCACATTGCTTAAGGAAAAATTTACATAGAATATCTGGCAAATAAGCTTACATATCCGTAATAAATAATAGGGTTACGTACTCACCTTAAAATATGATTAGGTCATCATTCTTTTACCAACGGCTTGGGAATTAAGAATCTATAATTTTTCACATGTTTCAGCTTGTAATTATTTAGGTTGGTGTATTTGTTGATCATTTGCATTTGTATGGAATCGGGCATAACTGCTCTTATCAAACAGACACGAGGATTGATGTTGTTGTTGCATTTTGCATAACAAATTGGGGTGGTGGCAACGTGACATAAGACAGGCAGAAATTCACATGCGGACCTTTTATTAACCGCGGGAAGGAGTAAGGCAGATATTGACAATGCAACTCTACCATATTTTTCTATCAACGTTCCCTACGGTGCCTTTAGGGAACAATTCTAAAGAACAAACGTTAATTTGAATGAAACCTTACCACTGTTGCCAACACATGTATAGGAATTTCACAATGATTCCTAGCATATAACCCTGATATAATTTCATAAGGTTGAGTATATGTATACATTGAAAAACTATTCTAAATCAAATGATTTATATGCAATGGTTTAATGATCATTTATTGCTATTCCAACAAATAAACAAAGTCAATTATATGAAACAAATTTAGTAAAGGTCATTAATACGCAATACATTTTAGCTAAAACACTAAAATAAATAAGCCGTGGTAAAACGGTCAACTAATACGTAGCGGAAGTACAAAGATTTTACAAGACATCTGATGGTAAAAGGGCCATTTTAGGATTAAGGGAGTTACGGGGTTCATCGTAAACATGATACCTTTTTGTTTCATGCAAAAGGGTTTGACCTTGAAAAGTCATTTTGGAGTAAAGGGGGTCGTGGGGGTCACTTAAAACATAATAACTTTTTGTTCTTTGCAAAAGTAGTGTTTGACCTTAATAGGTCACTTTGAGGTCAAGGGGTCATTTTATTGTCAAGGAAGTCAAGGGGGTCCTCGAAAACGTCATAAATTTTTGTTTAATGCAAAATTAAGGTTTGATCATGAAAGGTAATTTTAAGGTCAATGGGTCATCATAGGAGTCATTGGGGGGACCAATGACCCTTTTGAGATCAAGAGGTCATTTTGCGGATCATAGGAGACAATAAAAGTGTTTTTTACAAATGTTGCTCACCTTCATAGGAAGAACAACTTTTGTAGATGTAATTTTACCATAGAATGATATCTCTTGACCTTGACCCGGGTTACTTCCGGTGAAACAAAAATAAACTGGAACTGGGTCGGATAATAGTTAACAAATAACCATAAACTACTTCGAGATCGGTTCAGCAGCTCCCGAGATATAAATTATACTCGGACGGACGGGCAAAACGAAAACATAAAGTAGCTTTCGCTCTGCTTCAGCTACTTAATAAGGAAGGCTGAATGCTAAATGTTAGAAACATTGAAATGTATAATTCAAAAATGTATTTATTTATAATTGATATATATTATTTAATTAATTATAATTACATATATAATTAATTATTTATAATTATAATTCTAGCCAAAACCCGTCGTAGATGGGAGGAATAAGGAAAAAGATAACGTTTCTTCAATTATTTTACGCAAAAAGCAAAAATGTTGGCAATTTCTAATGTCAGCGTTGAATGCAGGGAAGTTTTCTTGAGGAAATCGTCTTCCCCGCAAGAGTGAGGTCTTGCGCATGGCTATTCCCGTCTCATTACAAATCGACAATCTTCATTCAAAAGCAACTCCATACAAAACTCTGATCCCTGTACACTTTTCATGAATACGGCTATAAACAAAATGACATATATATATATACCGCAGCGCGCTTATGCACCACTTTTTCAATCAGAATTATCAAATTACAAATCCCTTTTAGAAATTCAAATGTCGAGCTTAATCGTACCTAAAATGTGATTGTTCCTGATATAATGTTGTATAGTCAGAATGTTTAATTTGAACCAACAAATTAAGGGACCCCTAAGCACGGCCCCTAGCATTCTCAAAATTAATTTGAATTAAACTAAAGAATTAGTTGCCCAAACAAAACGATTAAATTGCGATCAAAAACATCAACTACGGACTATAATTTTTATAAAAATTATCGTTTTTAACGTTTTTCAGCGACTTTGGTAACAATTTAAGCCTATTGTTTAGTGTCTTTTTATACAATAATAGAAAAATTACTTTTTCTTTAATTTTATTTTAATGTTATTAATATTTATTATTATTAAATTTTAAGCTTTATAGTGAGTTGTGAGTTGAAATAGTTGAAATTGCAATTTATTCAATAACATTGGAGCAGAACTGACGGATCACATTTCAATACAACCCAAACCTTTCAGCAATCCGTGGCTTCTGTAAAAAGAAGCATTTAAACTTGAGAGCAATAAAACACCTACAACATCAGATTGCAGAAGCAAAAGCTTTTATTGTGTTGTTCCAAGGACAAAGTATTGTTATGGGTAACAAAAATTCTTTAATTGCTCTTAATTTTTACTCTAAATGTTTCAGAATTTAACTTGAAATTTATTACACTTAAGATTCTAACCGTGATTTTCATCATATGACTCAATCTCATCCGACATTTGCCGTAGAAGCTAAAGATGCCACAACGAGTCTGATGGAAGAACTTGATGCATTTTTAGATGAAACAGAAGGTAATTATTGCTGTTAAAAAGATTAGTTAAAACTTTCAAACACAAACATTTTGAAATGTAAAAAGTTCAGCACTAACCGCAAATGTGTTATTTAAATATGAGAAGCTCATGTTCCGAATACTTTTCTAGGACAATTTAGCCTGAACGCTAACATAAGCTCAGCAGAAGATAAACTTATTCAAGAACATTTTGAAAATCAAATTGCCAAATTATATTCTGAAACAGGTAAATACCTTTGAAATTTCAAATGATGAAATTTTGTTTATTATTAACTAATTATTTTTCTGTAGAGAATAGCTTCCACAATCAAAAGTTAATGAATAAATCGAGACCTGGATATTCAATTGCCTGCTCTCAATCCCAACGTCAGCTCAAAAAGCAAGGTTTAACGGAAAAGGCACGGCGTCAAGTGCAATACCACAACAATTTGACCTCCAATAACAATCATGTGACAGCGAGTAACCGTATGCTGCCTACCGGGGTCAATTTAAATATGTTTTTATTTCAAAAAAATGTGCAGCAAACGCCAAAATATTCTTCTAGTTATAACAAAAGTTCTTCTTGCCACAGTCACGAGAAAAAAAGTTTATTTAGCCATTAGCAAACTTAAATTTTTGGTAGTGAAATTTTAGTTATGAGAAATACATATTTGAGAAACCAAATTGTAAAAGTAATTTGTTTTAGTAGATCAAACTATACAAACTGTATAACAAACTATACACCATTGTGGAAATAGTTTTCATATTTATGATATTAAAAAAAAATGTTCAAA
>VYYI01004670.1:0-10107 GCA_021029175.1 Bilobella aurantiaca
AACTTTATTAATCAAGAATGGTTAAAATTTACTTAATGTTCTGCAATTAAATTTGTGAAATCGCTACAATTGCTGCTAGTTTGCTTTAATTAAGCAAAGTTGTTAATCGTTGACAAACGACGTTCACGGAACTGGTTCGCGAACCAGAAATTGCTGTAACTGTATTTCTAAATTTGGGGAAATTGCAATTGCGACAGCGACTTTTACGCAGACTGTTTTGACGTCAAGTTCAGGAAATGGTAGCGTGCGGAATTCAATAGCGTAGCTTTCCGCCTTCGTGCGTCGAAATTGGCCCTCTTAAAACTTTATTATTCCTTACTCAATCTGTATCAAAATTGAAGGTTTGAATGACCTTCCTGTTTGGGAACCTTAGCGGAAATAATGCTATTGTGGGATTTTTAAATTGCAATTGCGAGATTGCAATTGTCAAATTGAAATTGCGTAAAGGTCAATTGATGACAGGATAACAGTGCAATTCGACTTGATTCAGAATTTTGTAAAATTTAAATTAGTTTTTGAAGTTCTCAGGGAGTACTAATTAGTTAGCAAATTTCACACACTTCCACTAAAACGTACGTCTGATTTGTTTCCTCTTCTTCTTACCGCCACCGTCTTATAAATTTCCAGTACTTATTCAATTAATGAACAAAAAAAATCCAGGGTTGTGTCATCCCTCCTGGAGTATACCTCACAAGAGGAGTACTCAAGTCCTCCGACAAAAGTTTTAGGGTGAGGAGAAGGCTGTCAGGGTCATTGATAAAAAGGAGGAAGTGATGACCGGCCGAAAAATAGCGAGGACGTGAGTGAGTACCACGGCTAAAATGGAGGAGAACTTAACAAAAATGAATTAGAATTTAGTGAGGAAGCGAAGCTATGAACCAAAACGGAGGAAGAGGGCTGAGTACTTAAGAACCTACGTTGAGCTAGAGGAGGGTTGAGTAACTGAGGACCTAAACTGATATGGAGGAGGGCTGAGTACTTGAGGACTTAAATTGAGGAGGAGGCCGTGAGGATAAGAGGCAAAACGGAGGATGAGGACTTGAGTGATAGAGGACATGAGTTGAAAAGGAGGAGAAGGATAAGAGTACATGGGGACATGTGAGGATCAACCGGAGGACGTGAGTACTAGAAGAGCTAAACACTAAAGAAGAAGAAGGATATGTGAGGACAAGGCGGAGGACGTGAGTACTAGAAGATAAACACTGAAGGAGGAGGCTGTGAGGATATGTGAGGACAAGGCGGAGGACGTGAGTACTAGAAGATAAACACTAAAGGAGGAGGCTGTGAGGATATATGAGGACAAGGCGGAGGGTGTGAGTACTAGAAGATAAACACTAAAGGAGGAGGATGTGAGGATATGTGAGGACAAGGCGGAGGACGTGAGTACTAGAAGATAAACACTAAAGGAGGAGGAGGGTGTGAGGATATGTGAGGACATGGCTGTGAAGATATGTGAGGACAAGACGGAGGACGTGAGGACCTCAGTTGAAAAAGAGGACAGACGAATTTCCACACGAAAATACCACAACCTTAAAAAGTACAGAAACGTAAAAAAAAGTGGTTCTATCCTCTCCAGCAAATGTCCCATTATCGTATTAAATCGGCGTAGATTTTAAGTAATCTCAGCATGAGATCTCATCACAAAAAATTTAGCAATGTGAATAGAATAAAAAAAAGGCGTTAATTGACAAATGGCTAATTAGTCCACTTAAAGTATCATCAGAGCTAATTAGCCTTCCACGACGCATTTCTGGAATAAGTCTAAAATTAGTACCCAGAAGAAATTAAGTGAAATGGCAAAGGAACTGAGCTTCAAGGTGATTCGCTCAGCCAATCAGAGAAGAGCATCTTTTCCCTGGTGAATTGACAGTAATTTACACAACTGTGTAAATTTTTAAGTGCCATAAAACGTAAATTGACTAGATTTAAGCTTGTTTGAAAAAGATTTATAAAAAAA
The DNA here is from genome assembly GCA_021029175.1 of Bilobella aurantiaca. Classification (NCBI taxonomy): domain Eukaryota; kingdom Metazoa; phylum Arthropoda; class Collembola; order Poduromorpha; family Neanuridae; genus Bilobella; species Bilobella aurantiaca. The sequence continues at coordinate 1,958 of VYYI01004670.1, forward strand.
AACAGCAAATACCTAAATAAACAAATAAGAAAGACAAAAAAAACGATTGATACTTTAAAATTGAAGCATGTCTGTTCTTTTTTTTCGTTTGAAATTTCGATCGAAAACTGGAAATATTGCGTTATTGAAATTTAATTTGGAAATGCTGGAAATTTTAATTGAAATTTAAGGTTGAAATACTTGAAATATTGAGTATTGAAATTTGATATGGGAATATTGAGTACTAGCTGCGCAGCGCCGCTTCGCGGCACTTGCTTGACTAGCAGCTTCTCGAAGTTAACAATTTAACGAATTGAAAATACTGATATGTTGGCAATTTTAGAACAATTTGCCTCAATTCAGACTTTTCGTCGAATCGCTGATTGGCCCAGAATTTTGGAGAGGGTTGCCACGAGGGCGCATATGATAATGATAGAGGAAAGAATACAGATGATGATGATTGAAATGCACAGAACGCAAGTGTGGTAGGTTTTAGAAGGCAATTTCTTATTCAATCGACTGCACTGAGCTTTGTGTTCAAAAAAGTCATCCAACCGGTATTCAGCTTTAAATAGTGGGATGTAGCCGTAGACCTAACAGTGAGAAAACAACAACAATTATGTATGTAGAATATACAATTAAGAAACAAGTTGTCCTTGTAAGTTTAAAGTGACTTAAGTGACTTTAAAGTAAAACTTTAACATTGTCTTTAAAGTACTTTAAAGTAAAAAGAGCTTTACTTCAGCGAAAAGGTTAATGCAAGCGTCACGCTCCACAAAATGCTTGGGATCGATCCAAAGTGAGTCTCCGGCAGTGTCGCATCCCCCGCAGCTCCACTGCTCCGTTCCTGTTACCTACAGGTGAAAGGTCAAAGGTCACTTAATCTCAATTAACTAATTGTCCAGTTAAATATTTAACTGCGTTACCTTAATTGGAGCTTTCTGTGTAGTGTGGGAAACTAAGAAGTTCATGGCAATGTCTTCGCAATTAGTAACGTTGTCTACGTGCTCGCGTATCACAGCAGGCATCTCATAAGTGTAGAGGCTCAAGTACTTTTTGTGGAGAAAGGCTAATCCTATAAAGACACAATTGCAGTTAGGTAACTACAGTTTAGCATAAAGTGTACAGTGCGTCCCAGCTAAAACTGAAACACAAAAATTAAGTGAATGAATGCTTAAAGAATTAAATCTTAAAAATAAAAAATAAAACTTTTGAAAGAAAATAAAACGTTTTGGATTTTTTTTTCAAAATTTAAAAAGAAAAAAAAAGGCTGCTTTCGGCTGCAAAGTTTTAGCTGGGACACACTGTTACAATTACCGTAAAAGTACCTGTAAGGACCATTGAAATGGAGCACGGTGTAGTATCATAGACCCAACGGTCATTTGCCCATCGCACACCGCGACCGGGGAAGCCAACGATCCGTTCACGGAACTCTTGCCAAACTCTTTTTTTTAATTCAATTTTTAAGAAAGCGTTTACAAACTGTTTTAAATTTAAATACCATTAAGTAAATATCGCTTATCGCTAACTACCACGTGGTCATCTGCTAACCTTAGAATTTTTGAATTTACTCATTTCTCATCCTCAAATATCTGCTGTCGGAAAAATCGAAAAGGGATATAGGGAAAATAATGGATCAGGCAAATGAAATCAGATTCAAAATTGTAAACTTAGCAAATGACCACACGGTACATTCCTGACTCCCATTTCCTTTACCTGAATGCAAATAGTATATTATCTTGAGAAGGGAACATATCGTCATCCATGCTAAGTACAGCGTCAGTCTTAATAATTTCTAGCGGCAAAAAGCGATTGTTCAGACTATTCCTTCCGTTTGTCAAAACCTGTACAAATGCAAATTTTAAAAAATCCAAATTTAAAAACAAACTTTTTTTTTACAGTTCAGAAAACCCTTTCAAAATTTTGACAGTCGCTTTTTAAAAAGTTTTTAGAAATTGTTTAGAATAACGTTCTAATTTTGCCAAAGACATTATACGGTACAGGCACGATGATCATGATCATGAATAACTTGCATTGCATCAAAATTGCATGAAATTGCAAAGAATGTTTTGGAAAAAAGTTAAGACTTTAAGTTTTTTTCAATTCTTAAAAAATGCTCTGTACATTTTTCCGCACCTGAAGAGGGTAGGGCGTTTTTGGCAATTTAATGTCTTCCGAGGATTTCTCTCCGTTCCAAATAATGACCACGCCCCTCAGGCTTGGAAGACCAATCAAATTCGCCAAAATTCCAGGTAGCTCTGTCTTGCGTCTCTGATGCGTTAAAATCACAACAGTAAACTCCTCCCCTTTTTTGGTTGCGTTAGCTCTGTCGTGCTCCAGAGAATTGTAGGGATGGAGTTGTGCGCCACGGTCCCTCCGAAACGCCAAGTCATTTTGTGCTTCTAATCGCTTCAGCACAAGCGAATCCAGATCTTCATACTTGAGGACCAACGGCACTGCCTCTCCAGCCTCCGGAAGTATCAACTGGACAATCTAACCAATCACAGTGAACTTTAACCTTGCAATTACCTAATTGACTTTTGAAAATTAACTAATTAGTTAATTAGCTTTAATTAATTAAGATCCTGTACCTCTGGAACGGTGTGATAGAGTACTATGCTCCTGAAGGTGGTTAGAAGCGCAAGAGAGGAGCAAAGGGCCAGGAACCAAATGACCCACCGTCGGTGCCGTGCCACCCCACTTGCCATGACCCTTAACTGACAATTAAGGGCCCTTCAAAAGGCAGTTAAGGGCCCTAAAAAGGTGCAGTTAAGTACCCGTGTCATTTTAGAGCCCTTCCAGGAAGAGTTGTACTTTTACTGTGAGTAATATTGAGGTTAATGCCCATGTGGTGTGCCACTTACTTTTACACTCACTTTGCAGCATTGGCTTTTGTTATCAATGGGCGTCGTCAAAGGTTAAGAGATCAAGTTACTAGCGCTTATATTACGGGATTGGATTACGCTGATCAGCGATTATAGCCTAAGTTCGAAATCGCTGTTTTTGTCCCTCTTCCACATCCTCACTAAAGATTCGCTTTTGTGGACTACTCTGCGCAGTGACGCAATCGAATTATTGATCCGAAAACCAAATGGGCCATTTTTTTTTCATTCATAAACAAATGAACCTTCAGTAATCGTTGTTTTAAATTTTTAGAACAGTATGTCCTGATAAATTATTGTTTTAAATTTTTAGAACAGTTTCAATTACCTTTTGAAATTTTGAATATTTTGAAATAACACACTAACTGCTAAAAAGTAAAAACTTAATGTACCATCACGTAATGGAAGTGTGCAAAGGCAGTGTAGAGTCTCATCGCTGAAACTCTTGCATGAACTATTTTCGAGACGCTGCAAAATATCGCTGCAGCCACAAGTTGACTGACTGAAATAAATCGCTGCGGTGGGGAAAATATACCGCAGAGATAATTACAAATTCATAAAGGGGGCTGGAAGGCTATTTTGTGAATCAAAATTGCACTAATTACTTTTACTCAATAATTACTCCTTTACACCACCATACAAAGTGCTGGAATCACAATTTGTGACAACGTGTCCCTTCCGTGCAACAGGCAATTTGTCACACATGCAAAAAGCAGTTTTGAAAGGAATTTATTACCTCGAAAATTGACCTAAATAGTCTAAAAGTTAGCATTACAATTAAAATTTTTTTGGGGGATTTTCTCCTCTTTTTTTTTTTGTATTTTTATTATTGAGAACAGACCCTCTCAATTTCCGATGCTATTTGAAGCAAACTCGACTTTTCTGAAGCGTCGAGTTCAGCGTCTTTTAGTTTCGCAACCAAATTGGCAAGGTCATTTGGCAGCGATTTAACACCGTTTGAAAGCGAATCGCTGCTGGAGGCTTGGAATCCAGCTTCCTGATTGGCTCTTGAGCGTTTAACCTCCGGAAGGATGTTGGTGAGGTCAGTCAACATCTCCTCAGACTCCAGTTCAACAGAACACAGAAAGGTGGAGACGAGACGGACAATAAAGGGGCGGAGCCTCTTTGACGCAGCACTTTGCGTTGAATCCGTTTCACGGCGACAACATGACTTCAAAAGGGCTGCGGAAACGCTGCTAAGATTCCTCCAATCAGCGCCCTGCATTTTGAACTCCAATGAAGAGAATCCTAGCAACAGAACTGCCGCAGCAAAGAGCGAATTCAGCGGAACAGTTTCTTGCCCAAATTGCATCGACATGGCGCTCATTATCTATGAAAAAAAAGTTAAACTAACTTCAATACTTAGTTACTTAATTACTTAAGGCATTTTAGTTTAATTAGTTAATGTTAGGCATTTTTTAGTTAGTTAATTGTTAACATTAGTTTCACTTACTTCGGAACGAGTATCCAGACTTAATCTCGGTATAATATCGACCATTTGAACAAATACTGGCAACACGCTGCTCGCAACAGTGCTATTCCAGACGTACTGTAACTGCGTCCAAAATGGTCGTATAAATTTGATATCAAGAGCTGCAGCTGGAGCAGCATCGAGTTGCGTTTTCCGCATCCTCATAAAATATATCATGTGATACTGAAAAGGATAAAACGACAAGTTAAATTTAGCTAAAAGTTAACTTAATTAGCTAACTAATTGCGTTAACAACACATTAACTACAACTCCATTAACTAATGTCAAACCTACAAAAGTCGAATTAGCTAAAGTACTGGCAGTATTTATAGTAACATAAGCTAAAGTACTGGCAGTATTCGTAGACTTACCAAAGTACTGTCAGTTATAACTTGCTTCACTGGATGCTTCAAGTACTTAGCAATTTCTGGCAGTACAATGTGCTTGACTTGTGGTGGAACATCTTCCTTGGAAAACGAAATCAGCAGTTCGTTTACTACCGGCTTCGGAGCCACACTACGAAGTAAAACGAATGACATTGACATCTTAGTTTAATTGAATCTCAATTAGTTAATCTTAATTAGTTAAAAAGCTTACGTCGATATGTATCCAAAGATTTGGGCCACAATTGACATGCTCCGGAAGCATTGCCTCTCTGGCCAGTCCACAAGGGCAAAGGTCAAGAGGTCATCAATCAATTGATCGAATTCGGTACAGTTGAGCGTCGATATGACACGAAATACTTCCGGTAAGATCCTCCTTTGTACGAATTCATATTCAGTATCCTCAGCATCTGCTTTGTACACTTCGAGATCTGGTACACAAATTAACGTTGATAAACACACACTGACACGTACTGCATAAGAACAGCTCCAATCTAATTAGCTAACTTATCATTTGCATTAATTAACTTTAATTGTATGTCAATTAATTACCAATTAGACTAAGTATCCAACTAACTCACCTTTCACTAGATCCGTAGAGAGTAACTTTGACAGTGAACTTTGAGAATGAAGAAATGCAGTTGAGAAGTGTAACTTCATTTTCAAAACATCGTCTCTCACTCCAAACTCCAAAGGATTCTCCTTTGTTAATTAACGAAGTGAACGTTAGTTAAGTAGTAATCAATTAATTAAGTTACTAATCAATTAGTTAAGTCGGAGTTAATTAATCTTATCTTAAGAAATCAGCTGTTAAACATAAACTAAAGGTAAATGTCAATTCCTCCAAAACATTTCCCGCCACTAAAATTTAAATTCTTCCCGCCATTTTCTCCTCCAAGCTTTTTCGCGGGAAATTTTCTAAATTTCAAATTCGCTTTATTATAAAAATGGAGTCATGTTCGTCAATCTTTGGAAAATGCACCGTCATTATTTATTTAAATTAATTACAAATACATTATTATAAGGATATTCACAACGGATTTTTTTTAGTGTTGAATTTTCCAGCAATCATTCAGAAATGCCTAGAACTTTCATACTCTCTTTTCGCATCATGAATTTTTGAATCTTGCCCGAAGCCGTCTGGGGGAAATCGCTGCGGAAGAAAATGTGCTTCGGCACTTTGTAGGCAGCGATCTGTGACAATATTGAAAAAAAAAGTTAAAAAATTAAAGTTAAAAAAAAATCAAAATTTTGATAGAAAAAATTCAAAATTTTGAAAAAAAAAAGTACCTTTCCCTTAACATCAGCCTTGAACTGTTCCTCAGTCATGCTCTCTCCATCCTTAAGACGAATCCAAGCACCTACTACCTCTCCGAGGCGCTTGTCCGGAAGGCCAAAAACATGCGCTTCAAGTATTTTGGGATGCTGATGAAGGAACTCTTCGATTTCGCGCGGATACACGTTTTCACCGCCGCGGATAATCATGTCCTTTAAGCGGCCCACGATCCGCGCATGACCGCTCTCATCCATCACAAACATGTCACTGTAGAGTGTAAAGTGGGTTCAGAAAGAATTTTTTAGAAATTTAGAACAGTTTTTGAAATTTTGAAAAATTTTAGAAAATAATTTAAAAAAAAGTTACCCTGTATTGAACCACCGGGACTCGGTGAGTACTTCCCGGGTTTTAACCGGGTCGTCCCAGTAGCCCAACATGGTCATGTACCCTCTGGCGCACAACTCTCCTGCTACGCCCAAGGGCACTATGCGCCCTTCAGTGTCAATCACTCTTACCTGTAATTAGCAGATATCATTTTAGGATACAAAAAACACAACCATTGTACGTACAAAACAAAGTGAAAAACGATTGTACAATTTTAAATCATTTACACTGTTTACTAAAATGTGTACAATGTACGAATTGTCTACAAAAATTTTATGTGATAGAAAATCAGCGTTGTAGAATTTTTTTTGTCACACACTGTACAAGATAGATTTACATATTGCACAAATAGGCATTGCACAGATACACATTTTACACTTTAGAGAAATGTTTAGGCCAGATATCGTTCAAATATCGAAAACTATCGAACCTCGGTGTGTTCTTGTGGATATCCCACGGTGGATATCCTGAGATCCTCTGAATCTTCTGGTAAACTTTGGTAGAATACAGGGCTCGTCTCCGTGAGGCCATACAAGCTCTAAAGTCACATTTAGTTAATTAAGTTAACATGTTTTAAAAATTAAAAAATAAACTTTGTTTTAAATTTTTTAAACACACTGTCACTTTGCATCCATAGACCTTCGTCATTTCTCGGACGAGATCTTCTGGACAAATTGAGCCAGCAGTGACAGCGATGCGGAGGCTACTCAAGTCTCGGCCGCCTTTGTCACTCGTCATGTCCACATGCTAAAAATTTTGAGATTAAAATAAAATTTCGAAAAATGAAATTTTGAAACTTTAATTTTTGAAATTGTTTTTTTTTTTTTTTCAAAAACGAAACTGGTTACTTTACCATTGTTGGCGTTCCATACAGGACGGTACATCTACATAAAAAAAAACGTTTTGAGAGGCAATTAGCGTATAGTCTAGCGCTTTACTTTTCTTCCTCCACCGTGCGCAGCGCCTCTTTGGCGTCAAAGGCGGCGCTGGGAAACACCGCCGCGGCGCCGGATTGTAGTGTACACAGCATTCCGCCGACGCCGCCGTAGCAGTGGAAAAACGGCACTGCGACGCATAACCTGTCCTCGGAGGTGTATCCGAATCGCTTTGAAATGAGGTAGGAATTGTTCACCATGTTGTGATGGGTCAGCATCACACCTTTTGGCTTCCCTGTTCATTTTAGGCTTAAGTTAGGTTTTGTTCATTTTGAGGTTAGGCAATGCTCATTTTTTATGTTCATTTTGGTTTTGTTCATTATAAGGTTAGTTTTTATTCATTTTAAGTTTATATGCTAATTTTAGGTTAAGTTAGGCTATCTATCTTTTGTTTAGGTTAGGCTCCACTTAAAACTCGGTTATCATAAAGTCACAAAAATTCTATAATAGGGTTAAGTTTGTTTCTTTGTATTGTTATTATCTGGAAGTTATAGTTAATTTGGGCTTCATTTAAATTTAGGTTGTTTATTTTAGGCTTAGGTTAAGTTAGGTTTTGTTCATTTGAAGTTGTTCATTTTTCATGTTCATTTAGGTTTTGTTCATTTTGAGGTTGTTCATTTTTTTAGGTTAATTAGATAAAATTCATATGCTAATTTTAGGCTTCAGTTATGTTATTGTCACTTTTGTTTAAGTTAGGCTCCATTTAAAGCACGGCTATGATAAAGTCAGGTAATTTACATTCTAGGTTAAGTTGTCACCATTAAGCTTAGTCCAAACTTCACTTTTCACTTTCACTCGTAACTTTGCTGTCGTTATGGTGTCGTGTCGGTTTAATGACAC
>VYYI01004671.1:0-10106 GCA_021029175.1 Bilobella aurantiaca
TTGGTCCCACTGTGCAGTGGTATTGTGAACAAAACTTGAGAAATTTATTACCGATTACCGGTAATGAGAATCTCGAATTCCCGGTTATTTACCGTTTCCGGTAATAGAAAATCATTTCCGGTAATGCAAACCCTACTGCGTATAAGGCCTTTTTCAAAAGCGTTGATGAAGAAGTCATTTTCATTTTACAGTAGATGACCACCACAGCCGAGTCTTTTAGACGACAAAAATGATGGGATTAAATTTTGAATGCAAAAAGACTTGAGTTTTTCAGTGTATCATGTAGATATATTCATGCATGACATGTTGTCACATAACTATAACAATGTTACAATGATAAATGTTATGCTAAAGAACAACAAATTTCTCGGAATTAAACGCTCATTGTCTGGAAAACGTGCATGATTTACTTAGGAAACATCATATACCTAGCGCAATAATTTATTTCTGTCAAAAATTTGCAGATAATTTGTTTTAATTTTTCATCCACTTGAGTTTGTGTTTATTGACAGAGAAAAATTACCATTTCGGTAATTGTATTCTAAGTTACAAGTAATTAGAAGTAATTAATTTAATAAAAAAAAAGTTAACTATACAATATATGTTTCCGATCATAATAGATTCTCTGCTAGCAAACGGTTTTCCATATTATGCAAGAAATTAGTTTGAAAATATCCTGTTTATCGCCTAATTTTGTGCGCACATGGAACTATTCTAAATATCGAGAATTTTATTTTAAAAATTATTGTTGTAATTTACTGTTTCAAGTAGTTTTACGGTTAACTAAATATCTCGTTAATTAAATTCGCCGCTCAACTACTTTCCATACTATAAGGTTGAGATATTGGAATTTTTTGTCGTGTCAATCGTGTCGTGATGACAATGTCGTGAGTGTCAATGTTAAAGCAATTGGCCAACGTGGATAGACCCCATTGTATTTGGCTGCCATAAGAACATCGTCAAATTTCTAACATTAATGCAGAAGACAATGGTGGATAAAACGCTCTGTGGTAGGCTTCTGAGCGACATAGGCACGAAACAATCGAATTCCTAAGCAATTAAGGCCGGTAATTGGTAATGCATTAAAGGTTGTCATTGATTTAAACAAAATGCAAATTGTGCATTGTGTCAAAATCTGAGGTAATTTGTGTAAAGCTATCAGAATATTTTAGTGTGCATCTTATGAGTGGTGGTCATAAGAACTGGACTCCATCGAACTAGAACTAATTTAATGTGCCATTTTGTTGTGAACAAACATTTCCAAGGCCCAGTTCAGCAACTTTTCCTAATAAACTCAAGTAAATATTTATTACATTTTGAGCTGTTTTCCAGTCAAATTGGGTGTAAGCACTGTGCAGTTCCTAATTGAAGCTCAAACTAATAGAAATTAGTTGTTATTAAAGTTGTGTCAAATTAGTATTTTGAAAATTATGATTATGAGTCAATTTGGCTCATGTAAATATACATTCAAGTAGACTTACTGCTGCATAAGTTATAGTTACGTCCAATACATTTTATTCTAAAAATATAGTAAATATTATTCACCACGCTATAAATTCCATATAAACCTTACCAGGCTCGGGGTATGGCTTTTTTTCCTGCATTTTTGCCTCTTTGGTTTGAGACAAAGGCAAGCAAGTCTCATTTTTCCCAGCGTCAGAGATGGGCATCGTATTTCTTATAAAATCTGATGTTGGTTTCCTGTTCGTAAATGGATTATAGGTGATGATGTTGAATCTGTAAATTATTGTTTTTTGTAAAACCTGTTGTTGCTCACGCTGTTAAATCCAGCAAGAAAATTTTGATTTATTTATAATGACGTGAGTGTTATAGTGATATGAACTAGAAGAAAAACTATTCAGTAATGGAAACTGAAACACTGAAAGTCAGTCAGTATCATTCAGTGTTGGTTATTTTTGTTATACAAAGTTTAGAGAAAATTATTCATCAGTACGAGGATTGCTTAATCTTGAAGAGCTGATGGGTATAAAAAACAAGCAAAGAATGTGGTCTGAAAAAAATTGGTTTTAAAGTGCAGTTTATATGAAAAGTACTTGATGATAGTAAAATATATTGTCACTAACAATAACGGCATTAATTAATATTCACTTACTTACTCACTCACTCATTGTCCTGTAGCAATCCAGTGAAACTAAAGGAGAGCGTCAGCAAAGATAATGAATGATAATGATTTCCTTTGCAAAAAAAATGTGAGGAATAAAAAAAGTAGTCGAGTGGGTCTAGTAAAGTTTATTTTAAAAATTGATCCTATTCGTCGACATGTTGATCCAGGCGGTAAATTACCCTTCGTTTGAAGGTAATTTCCCGTTGCGGCAACTAGTACTTAGCATGTTGGCAAAAATTAAAAAAAAATTAAAAAACCTTGGGTGGGTAAGTCTAAGCAACACCAGAATCACACTTGGAAGCGATTCTCACACCAACCACATTTTTGCCATCGTCGGCCAGAGGCACTTTAGGCACACATAGGCCAAATCTGTCATATGCTTTTTTTTTCTTCCCACTAGGAAGGGCTGCGGCAACTCAACATGCTACCACATTAGGTAGTTCAACCTTAAGTTGAATCGCCTTATATCTGTTGCATAGGTTACATTTATTATACTCGAATTGTTAATATTTAAATACTCGCTGCAAGGCTAGATTTGGATTTAGATTGCTTTGGAGATGGACTAGTGTAAAGCCTATAGTTGACAATCGAAATTCAACATTGTGTTTTCAAAATTTGTCATCTATAGGCCCACTCTCGATGCTTCACGACTGGGCGGTCATTTAGATATATATAAAATTGAAGGCGGTTTAAGCGGTAAATGGTTTGTCACATCTTGAAGGTTAGGAAATACATGAATTTTTCAGGACTGGGTCATGTGTCACGAGATTAATTGCAATATTTTGATAATTTACAATTGCAAGAAAGTTAGTCAGGGAAAGTGCTAACAAAATGTCTTCATAATCCTAAAAAAGAAGGGATATATTTTTTTTGAAATGAATGGTAATCTATCTTAGCTGGTGCTCGATTTGTGCGTATATGCTATTGCAACCATATAATAAAAACAAATCCCCCAAACACTTACACACACACAACGAAGGATTTTATTGATTTAAAGATTATTGTATATGTTTAGGCCAAAATGGGAAGTCCCAGAGGTTTTTAAAGTAAGGGATTTTAGACTAATTTAAAACTAATTAAGGGATTTGGTTATCATTGCAACAACCTTGACGTGTGCTTTAAAATTACTATTTTTATACTAAGACAGTATACCTAAACAAATATGAGACAGAATCAATTCAGACTTCAGTGAGCTTACAACTCTCAAAGAAATAAAGTTAAACTCTGCAATATTTTTCCTTTGACATTTCTTAAAGCATTAAAGAATAGGTCAACTTGGTAGGGACTCAGAGGTCACTTTATTCGAAGCAGTGCCTCAAGAAAGAGTTAGGATGTCCTACACTAGCTCGAGGTCACTAGTTTCCGCGGTTTGGATTGCATTTTACAGTGTATAACTATTCATAGCTACTGGCTGGTATCAAGACAAGGATGTTAATGAAAGTATTAATAATGTACGTATCAAGAATTATTAGGAACGTGTTGTTTGAAAATTCGAAGAAATAGTCTATTTTAAACTTCAAGGGCGCAAATGAATCGCACATTTGAATATCTTCTACTTTCCTGTGAGTCTTCATTCTTCTTTTCAACGTTCCTACCTCTTGCATAGCACAATTATTCAATATTGTTCCAGTTTTCAATATTACACTCGCCAAAACAGCTATATATACAAATGCTCCAATTAGAAATAAACTCAACTTATGGACGAGTCTCGTGAGGCAAAGAAGTGCTGTAACAAGAATTAAGCAACCTGCAACAAGAACAAACGGAAGTTGTTTGTGGATGTGTTCTGCAAAAGCGTAGTGCAGAACTTGGCGTGTTCTATAAAACCGGTAAAATTCCTTCCGAATAGTTGTAGGTAGTATTTGAATCCTGTAAATCAAAGTTGACGTCATTAGTGCCGGGTAAATTCAATGATGTTCCATTGTATTGTACATCATTGCGTATAATAACAAAGGTAAGACAGTGGGTAATAGGTAAACTATTATATATTGCTCCATTTATTTGAAAACCTCATCTATGTACCAACTATGGCGCCCTTAGGACCAGTGGGTTTTTGCGAGATTGAATAAAACACGTTAAATTTAGAGTAGTTTGACATTTGACCTTTGACCCTAAAAAAACGGAAGTAAACCTCACCCGGAGCTTGGAGCTAAACCACCCCGTATATATACCCCATATATATGTGTGTAAAATATGTTGCCATTAGTTTAAGAGGTTATTTCAGGAATTGATGTCAGACTGACTGATATTTTTATAATAGATGTAGATATTTATATATATTGACAAAGCTTAACAAGCTCGTCTAGGTGGACAAACGTATTTTAATATTATTTTTCCCTCCTCTCCTAGAACTAGCTCATTTAGCCAGCCTTAATTAAGTTTCTAATTGCAAAGGATTACTGCTTCAAAGAGATCATAGAGTTGGAGTGATGTCGAGAAGTACTAAATTGATTTTTGAGACTACCCCTTCTACCCTGTTTCATTTACGCACTCACGCTGAAACACATTTCTTTTTAGTATATAGGAGTTATGTACCGTAAATCCTCTTTTAGTACCCCTGGGGCACTATTTCTTCGGACGACTTTTACCCTGGGGCACTAACAGAGGCATGGGGTATTATTAGAGGTGGGGCACTATTTTTTCCTACTGTAATTTACAAGTTTTACTACATCAAATTTGATACAATATTAATGACAGATTTAACAAAAACTAGAAAATTACTATTCCATTTCATCTGCGCTTTCATTTAAATTCGATGGAGCCTAAAAACAGAAATCATACAAAAATCAATAGGCTTGTCTGATCCATAGCAAATATATTTACGCAGGAAATTTGTGTTCTTAAACTGTCTTGCTAATAAATGTGACAAGTGACACAATTTTAGAGTAAAGCTGGTCAGGTTCCTTCTGCGCAACTGTAGTCCTGCGACGTAGAGACCATTTTTTTATGTAGTACAGTGTGACCTTGTAAGATATTAGCACAATATAATTTACCAATTTTTGATTCATTTTGCTTCCAAGCCGGAATTGACTTCCGGTATATGCCGAACAATTTTACAGTAGAAGAAATAGAGTTTAACTTTGCATGGCGGACTACGTCTTACTAAAATTTAAGGTCAAATGACCTTTTTGTGAAACTCATGTTAGAAAAGTAATCAATAAGTAAAAAAAAATCAAAACGTAAAAGAGCTTTTTAATTATACAGTTAATTGAATTTACACAACTTCAGGTAAATTTCAATTAAAGTTGAATTTTTTAAATTGGCGCGCATTCTAGCGCATGGTATACGTTATCTTCTATTATTGCCCCATGGGGTACTATTAGAGGTGGGGCATTATTTTTTATTCTGCCGAGGAGGCTGGGGCACTATTAGAGACCCGGGGTATTAATGGGGGCTGGGGTACTAATAGAGGATTTACGGTATTTGTGGTTTTGTAGATTCACGATGTACTTAATTTTATAAAGCTTTTGTTCTATTGATATATCTCACTCACCATTTTATGGAAACAGCTTTGAAGTACGTTGCCGTGCAACATATATACAACAACACAAAATAAAACATCAGTAAGATAACTATCCAATCAATGTCATATGCAGAAATCCACAAAAAATTGACGAACATATGTTGGACGCCTGCGTTAAAAAAACGAAAGAACGGAAAGTTGAAGTTGTATTGCTATCATTCCTCCCGGCAAGAACAGAACCATGATAGCGACGGCACAAAAAAATAAATATTTTAGTATAATTCCTTCAAGGCCATTGGGCGGTGGTTCCTTCCTGTATTCTCGAATTGCATCTGCATAATTTATGTAACTCATATTATAAAACGTAAGAAGTAATTCTTGTATAACTCAACTAATCCCGCTGAAAAAAAGATTTATGGTTCGTTTAAAAAATAAAGTTCCAAAATTTCCTAACGTTCTCGTCCTAAGACGGGAATTACCCTTTTAGCTATTTAAAGGATATAGATAAATTTAATAAACCCAATTCCATGTAAAGCTCATTTACAAAAGTTAATTTTTACTATAATTAAAGTGGATCCATTGGTAACCATTTTTGAGCTATTTCAATGTCATAGTTAGGTTCAGCGTACAAACGAACCCCCATACTTGCAAAACTCAGTTCCCAAAAGTTAAATTTTACTAACTGTTAATTGCATTTAACTGATTGGGAATCCTGAACAAATTAATAGACAATCCCTGAAACCTACTTGTCAGCAAATGACCGCAGGGAATTAAATTCCGACCAATAACAAGATGTAAAATGACTCGTTATATTTGATATCCAATTTTCCTTAACATTTGAAAATTTGGTTTGTAATTAAAAGCAAGCTTGCTTTTTTAAGGATGGTTTTTTGCCTTTCCGTTATTTTCCTAAACTATGCTGAGGCGGACTTGTTTTAATACCTAAAATAAAAAGTACCTTTGACTTTGACGATGGAAATTAATTCATTCATTATAATCCTCGTTAACAAGGAATTAAAGGCAAATGTTAGTGTATGCACAAATTGCAAGAATAGAGATACACGTGAAGTAGAAAGTGATAACGAAGTCGAATGGTGAGACATCAGTATCTACTGTCAACATAATCCAGAAATAGACACAAGTTCCAACATGGCGTGCAACATGGCAACATGTGAAAGCAACATATATTTTATAGTGAACCCCTTTACTATCTCGTGTAAAGTATCCTTCGCCAATACGATCATCGTCGTTGACTTTCAAGAAAAAGCAATGAGTCCAATAGCCTAATTTTATACACCAAAATATTGGGTCAATTGACTTCAGAGTCACAATGCCTTCCATTTGTTACTCAAGACTTATAAACGAAATTTATAATAAAAGTCTGACTATGTCTTGTTCTAAAAACTGACAAAAGAACTACACGGTAATTTAGAAGTAAATGAGATATGACTTGAAAATTTTTTAGCAAATTAGTTGATTTTTTTTAACTTTCATTTCCAGCTGCCGCCTACCTATCCATTACATATATTGGATGTTGGAAATTATTCCCTGGAATTCGAAAAAGCTCATAAATTGTGTAGTTTATTAAACGAACCGGCACCCTTAAAACGAGTCACTAAAATGCCAAGGCCTTGACAATTTTTACGTTTTTAGGTTTGAGCTAATACAAAATTTACAAATAATACCGCAATCAAGAATATTAAGATTTTTTCTACTTTGAAAATATTTGCAAAACTTCATATACTTCCAAAATTTGTAGCTACTAGCTTACTTATAATTAATATTACTTTAATATTCTTAGCAAATTAGTTTTTTTTTAACTTTCATTTCCAGCTACCGCCTACCTATGCATTACATATATTGGAAATTCTTCCCTTGAATTAGCAAAAGTTCATGAATTGTGCAGTTTATTAGACAAATCGGTCCACCCAAAACGAGTCACTAAAATGCCAAGGCCGTGAGAATCGTTACGTTTTTATGTTTGAGCTAATACAAAATTTACAAATAATACCCAATCAAGAATATTAAGATTCGTCCTACTTTTAAAATATTTGCATAAGGAATACTACAACAGAAATATACCCTACACTAATTATTATTTTGAAACCTCATATACCCCCAAAATTTGTAGCTACTAGTTTACTTATACTTAATATTATTTATATTACTTATACTGTATATATCAGAACTTATGCTATGTTTAGTTTTTGCAGAATCGGTTTCTAGCCTCGAATTTTTAATTTCAAGTGTCTTGCGGGCAACATGCTTCTTATTAAATTTTAAATTTACCGTTAAATAGCTCAAAACAATTTTCCATTAGACTATTTAAAATTAACATCAATTAACTTAGAAGCCCATAATTACTTCCATTAACTCATTTCACAAAATTTAATTGTGCTCAGCCTTAAATACGCTTAACTAACTTTGAATTGTCTTTAAATTATATTAGAAGGCTGCAACATGCTTTGGCATGGCATATTCTGACTAATGTAAGACATGTCAATTTCAAAGTCTTAAGTTTTGTTTATCAAAATGAACTGCTTGAATCCACAATCTGGAACTCTTAAACTTGATATATCCCACTCCTACAGAAATGCACGCAAAAATTTTAAAAATGAAGAGAAATCCATATGTTGTTCATTTCTAGACAGCATCGCTAGAGTAATAATTATGCGTCCTACTCCACAGAGCCAATGTTTGAAAATCACAAAAAAATACTTGGTCAAACAGAGCCCTCAGCCTAACTACGGCACATTACCGTTGACCACCACTTGTTATAGTAGTAATAGGAGATGACACTTACAAAAAAAATTAACATCCCTATGTGTTGCAGGGTGAAACTTCTGTAGATGTACAAGCTAGAAACACAATAATATCAATCGGTTGTCGTAAAGCTACTAAAAAAATTGGGTTAAGTTGTAATTTTTATGAAGCTAGCATTTAGTGTTTGACAACAGTGACAAACTAGCCTTGCATGACTGACGTAGCGGTCAGTGTAGAAGTTATATGCGGATTTTTTTTTATAATTGCAACCTACAATTTTGGAAAAAATGAAAATTGATAGTCCCGAATTCTATTTTAGAATTTAAAAAAAGCGGACCAAAACAGAAGTCCTGAACTCATTTTTTATATTAATAAAAAGCGGAACTAAACGAACGGTGGTGAACTCTGTTTTTAAATGAAGCATTAGCGGATCGAAACGGAACGTGGTAAACTATCCGCTCAGCTGCTAAAAATTAGCTGTTAAAGCTATTGTTAAACTTAATAAATCAGCCTAAGTACATCAGTAAAAACACAATTGCTAGAAATAGAACAATTTTGATTCGATGCTTAAGATGGAGAACTCAAAATTTATTGTTAATTTATAGTTGTTGTTATTTCTAAATTTTATTGTTATGGATAGTCTTTTCAAAAGAAATTTGTCAATAAAAAAATTTAATGACTTAACCTTCTAGAAAGAATTCTGCATTGTTTTTAAATTATAATGATTGTGCAGAGAAGAAGTCGACTTAATTATCTTTAGAAACCGACCGAGGTCGATTTTTATCTGTCCAAAATCAAACTGAATACCGTTCTGTTTATTTCATGGTTGAATGAATTTTGACAACAATTAACAAGGATTAATTTGTAATCCAACTTAAGTTAATAATTTTGAATTTTGAATCACAATTAACTAAATGATAATCGTTTTTGAGCAATTTAAAAGTGATTGTTCAGCTTACGTAAGAACCAAAATTTACATGCCAAACTCACTTTCTAAAAGTTAATTAATACTAATTATTAACCATACTTAACGAATTAGGAATTGTTTCTTGAGTAACGTAGATGTCATGATTTCAGTGCGATTTAGGAACATAATTTTTAATTTAATTGAATTTTGTCGCTTTAATTTTGTTTGGTCAGCATCGCCAGTATATATATTTGGTCGGTGGGGTTGTGGCGAAGTAGTCGGTCGCTTGGTTGTTCTCCAAAGCGGCGGGGGTTCAAAGCTCGCTACTTTCATGACAATTAAGACCACGCTTGGCTCGGTAACAGTATGGGGCGTCTGCATTATCTGGGTTTGGTCAGTTAGAGTTGTGCCGGGGCTATTATCTGCTGACAGTTCAAAACCAGAGAATCCTCATAGAGTAAACCCTTTTCTGTGAGTTGATTCTTTAGTATATGCGAATCTGAGGTATGGCAGATCAGGACTTAAATGACCTATATTACCAATAGACTAAAAATTTGATTTGAATTTTGAATTCAGCAAATTACAGACAGTTGCTATTATTACAGATAATAGCAATATTATCCCTATTAATTAATCATCTGTTACAGCTGGTTAACTGTTAAACTTCAAACTTAATTAATGGGAATAGTTGCTAAAAGGTTTGAGATGACATCCGATATTTTCAGTAGTTTGGAAGCAATAAGGATACATAGGGGAGAAGAAGCGAAAAGTTAGCGGCAGGAGTGCTTGAGCATAATCCCCCGTTAGCATGACTTGATGGAGTACTCCTGCCTTGGGTGGAAAAAGTC
>VYYI01004672.1:0-10105 GCA_021029175.1 Bilobella aurantiaca
TCATTTAGTTTGCCAAAATTTCAAAAGAGTCATAATATTTTCGTTGCACTACATTTCTACATACATTTCCTATGTTGTAGAAGCTTTGCAAGTAATTACAACAATTTGCATAGTATAAGGATAAAACGGTGTGGTTTTTGTGTTACGAAAAATGAGTGTCATCCATTGTATGTTCAGATGATAACGGTATAAAAATTAAAACTTCATTTTGTGGAAAGCTGAGTTGAATGATTGACTCAAAAATATTTCTGCAAGTCTTTACAGTTGTATACCTAAATCACAGTATGGCACATGAGCTAATATATGAGTTATGATGATATGAGGAGGCCGAGCGGAATTTCAAATTGAAAATTCATATGTACTGTGAACGCTGCTACAAATGCTTACTGGAACATATGTTAATTCCAAATGAGGGTAAATATGGCCATTACCTGATGGTATTTACCTCGGGCCAAAGTAAATTTAACCAATTTGCAGAGTTTGTTTTACTTGCTACTCCCAAAAGTGGTTGAAATTGTATGAAAGCAAGCAGCGCGCTTGTAGTATTTGCGCAGTAATTCATGCATTGACATAGTTTTACAGGTACGTGTACATGCAAGAACTGGGGACACGCAATTTGCGCTTGAGACTTTTTTTCTGACTTTCCACAATGAAGAAACACTTCTAAATTTTAAATTAATAAACACGTGCATCAAAATGTTGAAGTAAACTCTCTAAAATATTGCTTAACTTTAACAAGTATCCTTAGTAATTATTCTTATCACTATTAATCATGCTTAACGCAAGTATGTTTAGCACAATCAAATGTAGTTTAACATTTGCAAGTATGCCTAGCATTCGCAAGTATGCTAAAGAATAATACCAATTGTGCTCAAGTGCCCACAATATCTAGATGCAATGTTTATGCCTTCTGGAGTACCAGTGAAGATGAGTGTGACATGCACAGGGTTTGAGCCACTTCAAGTTCTGTTGTAAGCCTCTGTATATTTCTATGTTTAAAAATGCCACAGTGGCCATTCCTTCCGATTGCTGTAGGCAACAACCGGGTTCTAATTCACTCATTGGTGCATTTGAGAATGATATTGGAAATATGGTGTTCCCGAATTCTACTTATTATCGGGAAACTAGAATTTTGTTGTCTCGTCACTCAGCATGAGACAAGACTGGGCCCAAGTCTTGCAACATAGGAATTACTCTACCAAAAATTTGCAAAATTTTGACAAATTTACAACCACAATCAAACAACATTGTAACAATTTTTTCATTTGTACAATGGTAGTCAAACGTCCCACAATTCTAACTTGGTAAAATTTCTATTTGGAATTTTCTTCATGTTCTCAAACAAGGAAACGGTTCCACTTACTCGCAAGGAATATTAGGTGTAATTTTCAAATCTCAGACTTTCCTAATCCTTTGACTTTGTCAGCCATTTTAACCGCAAATGTTTGCGAGGAAATCTGCGAGATTCACAAGGATATGTGGGAACAAGGAGGAAACGTAAATTAAACCGCGGATTTGACAAATATTTAAATTACTTTGACCGAACTTTGTTTGCCAGTGCCAACACGCATTTCCTCACATTTCCAATATTTTCTTTCGCAATTTGGGCGTAAAAGGGATTGAACTAACCGGACAAGAGCAAGAGCAAGAAGTAGCAGGATTCTAAAAGCACATTGTACATGCTTGTGTTAAAAGGTCAATAACCGCAGAGTTGGTGGATGCAAACTCTGGGTGAATTAAGTACTGACCATGGGCTGCCTTTCAGAATGAAATATCAAAGTGGATGATACGTTATGATACTTACCCATTGCAAAACGCTTTTGTGCATTTTCACTTAACTTTTTTGTTAACTTTTTGGAACATAAGTATTCACACTTTATCGACTAAACGCTTGCAATGATAATTAAGAGTTTGTAAGATTGTAATTTTTGTTTTACTAAAAAAAAGTTAGCTTAAAGGTATAAAACTGAATAAAGTTATAGAGTAAAAATTGATTATAATTTAACAATTATTACAAACGTTTGCTCGTTAATAATTTACTTATTACATTATGTGATACCAGAATATGCTAATTTAAAGGATACATTTTGCCATTTGCCAATGCACAAAGCGCTCAATTTGGGTTTGTGTAAAGCATTAGTATTGCACTGACAAATGACAATTTACACGTGCTTTCGTTTAAAATAAATAAAAATAAAATAATTTTAAAATTTTAAGGTAACCCCATCAGAGCACATAAAGCCGGAATGGTACTTTAATTATTAATCATAATTTAAATATTTTACATATTTTTCAATTTAAAATACAAGTTGGGAATGGATAGAAAGAATGTTTTGATGTTAAGACGCAAAAGGCTTAATTGTGAATATTAGTTTATTGTGAACCTTTTTGTGAATATTATGGAAGCTTGAATAGTTGAGAAGAGAGCATCTCTAGCTCTCGCGCCGTTCCCTTGCTATCATTTTTCATACGCTACCTAACACATAATATCTATGTGTTAAGATTAGATTGAATTAAGAATGCTGAATATAAGTTACTGCTGTGGATGATTCACTGTATGCAAGTTTTGGTTTAATCTGCATACTAAATGGTTTGACAATCATTGGTTAAAACATTACAAATAAATACAATTTTAAATAAATTTACAATAAAGCCTTGTAACAAAACTAACTAGAAAATATATCTTAGGGATGCTATATCTCTAACGTTGGTAGGCAAGTGTGAAGCACTCAAATTAAAAAAAAAATTAGAAAACATTGTAGAAAAAAATAAATTAAGAGTTTGAAACCGTATGGCTCCATTTTGTATCCTTACTAGCAAAGCGTAGAAGCCTAAAAACCGCAAAATGTTTAGCTCAATGATATTATTTAAACGAAATGTTTTGTTCTATTTCGCAGTTAACAGTACTTGTAGGTCTACCATTTTACAACTTGAACACTACAATACTCAGGTCATTGTTTTTTGTACGTGAGTGCTATAATAAGCAATGCATTTAGTTTCGAAACAATCAACACCCCTCAAAATGTAACCTGTTTAAAGAAAAATAGTGTTCAAAAAGTCTGAATTGTATGCTCATATTGGAGAGAGACGGGCCAGGCAATTTTTTCAACATCGTGCAGCCCTGAAATGTCATAATTTAAATTTCTAATACTAAATATTAACTAATAATAATAACTATACTAAATACTAATACTAACAAAATGTCTAAACGTCTCACATTACACTTGGTTTCTTAAGACCAATTGAACTTGGCTATTAATCGCGTTTTTTATTTAAGCAAACAATTAGCAGCTAACTAATATCTAGAGCCAATAAAACTGCGATGCTAATTTCTGTTGAAGTCTCCGCAATTTTTCAGTCAATATTGCTGGGACGAGGATCTCAATGCAAAATCTCCTAGTGCAAGCATTAGCTTAAATTCGGAAAAACACTACATAACACCTATCTTACTAATGGGAGCGTAATAACTTTTTTGTATTAGAAATGTTATATAAATATTAGTTGTTTTACAAAAAAAATATCAAACGCTAATATTTCCACGAGCTTCTCTATTTGCGCACAACTAAAAGAATCATTTTTTTACTGTTGCAAAACTTAAGCTTCAATATGCTCTGCACAACATTGCTTCTACCATTGTCGCTTGTAATGTGCATGTTAACACGAGTGTCTTGTACATGGACATTTGAGAGTCAGGAAACGTTGGTCCAAGCGTCTCAAGCCGTCCTGGAAACAATTTGGAGTGAATATGAAGATTACGCATCAACCAATTTCTCCGACAAACTGGTATAATTATTTGAAAATTTGAGCCAATTTTTACTTGTACTTCACGACCTACTCTAACTACTCTGTAGTCAAAAATTTAGTGCAAAGTATACATACAACTAACAATTTACCGTCTTTGTAGGCCATTGACATAGCAAGCGTGAACGCTGAAGTAGAATTTGTAAGGAACCAATCCGATTTGGACGTACAGGAGCGACGCGACGAGGAGGAAGGTGTAATCATGCTAATTTTCCCAAGAAACAACAAAGCATTAACAGTAGAAGGCATAAAAGAGATTGTTAATGCCTATGAAACCGAATTAAGAGTGGTAAGTAACCATGAACAAAACATGAGTATAGAACATGTAGTCGGTATAAAAATTGTAGGAAAAATATGCATGGCACATTTTCTTAAATGTATTTTTTTGAAAAAACTTAAACTAATATTAAATTTAATCTTGAATTAGTTATTCTCCATGAACAACGTTGTCGGCGCCTCCGTCGCCTGTGTATCTGGTAAATACGTTGCTGCAGCCCCAACACCGAGAGGAGGTGGTATACTTTCAAAACTGCGAAGTAGTGGTTCACAAACACCTCGAAGTAATAGTGCACCATCAACACCACGAAATGATGGTACGCCATCTACGCCGCGAAGCATGGAATCCAACCAACCTGCTCCAATTCCCGTACCACAGCTAGTCATGGTATTCACACTAGGTACAAAACTCAGCAACCATTCTACAACGATTCATTAACTTTACTAATCATAATTACCCTAATGAGATGTAGTTCTCAAAATATGCTAAGTTTAAAGTAATTGGTTATTCTAAGATATAAATGATTTCAGCTATCGAAACATTGTTTCATCAGGAAATATCTGCTCCTCCAAGCTGGGCAACAAATCCCCCCGAGGTAACTTTCAGGATAGTGATATGTAAATCTCTCATGAAAAAAATAATATTTTTATTAGTTGGTTCAAGCCGCAAATTGTAGAGCCACGTTAATGGCAAACTCAAGATCTCTCAAGATGGGTAGTAGGTACGGGGAAAAAGATAGTTTTTCACATCTTATAATAAATGGAACACATAATCAGAAGACACTGATTGATGCAGCTTTGGAAGAACATATCCAACTTTTTACGATAAATTTACCGGTACACAACTCTACAATTTATTTATTAATAACATTACCATATTAATATTTGGCATTGAACATCATTTGTGTCAAATGGATCAATCCCTGATTAATAAATAATGAAACAACTTAGGCGAATCCAGAATTATACAAAATTTCGTTGGCAATCGTCTGTATACACGAAAGAGTGTACGACAAGGTTTCCAAAAGAATTGGGCCAACAGGAGACAGGCACTGGATTCTGATGGGAAGCTGTACAGAGCGTAAGTGAAAAATAAAAATAATATGTGAATTATAAAAATATCATAAAAATTAATACTTTAACTAATCAAGTACCATATATCAATTATACTGTTGTAATCTATAGTTCTATCTCAATTCTAAACTATCTTTTTTAATATAAAGGAACGGAACTATCGCTAGATTCTGAGCAACAGCTAATGGAAGCCGTTCAGCAGTTCGAGACTCAACCCGAGTCAAATCAAATGGTGGGTAACATAACGTTATCAGCTTTGTTTATTTAACTTTCAAAAGTTTTCGTTTTAGTGTAATTAATTTTTCTTAAAATTAAAATTAGCTTCAGTTTAATTACCGACAACGGTTGAATTTATTTTACTTTTGTAGGCTAGGAGAATGGCCCAGTTTCGGGCGGCTCGTCTTACGGACAAAGAGATGAAAGACGAAGTGTCACTTCAGAGCGTGCTTGGTGCAAAAACTTTGATTTTCCGCAAAGAACAGTTGGCTCAAGCAGTAAAGATATAGAACACAAAAAAAATAGCAATTTGTTCAATATCCTAAAAATTCTAAATTTTATCATATTAAAACTCAGATTGAAGACTTGTTGCGGTTGGGTAAAGAAATAGACGGAATTGGCTTTGCAAAAAAGTCGAAATCAGACAGCCCATTGGTGTATTTGGTTATGCTCGCAATTTATCGTAAGAAAATATTAAGACGATTAAGTTAAACATAACTGTAGCTTCTAAAAAAATTATTTTTAATACAGGCGTCGACGTTTTAAAGGACTTACCCAATCCCAGGTTTCATCCTGAGGTATAAACAATATGTCTTATTACTGTAACGCTTTCTTATTGCTTTACTTTGAAAATGTCCTTGTACTTACTAAGTAAGTTCACTTACTTATGCTGTATTTTCTTTATACTTACCTATGCTTACTTTGTCATTATGATTTTCTTGCTCTTAACTTAATCAAACATCAAAATAATTTGTAGGCAATGATGCTCTCTTTACCGTTGACAATGTATAAAAAATCAGAAAAAGCTCCGGGAGAGATTAAGCGTTACTACAAGGCATACGGAATGATTTTGAAATCCAAAACATTTCTTGACCCCAACGTAAGTAAATAAAAAGAACTGTTCATGACAGCACAAGTTGCAAATTATGCAAAAAATGCTCAAGTAAATGCAAACTAATTAGTTTGATACTCACTTCAGAACCGCTTGAAGGAGTTAATGGAAACCACGCATTCTGTCGGGATAAGTACGTGGGTAGCAGAAGAGGAGGATATACTTTGGGTTACCATAATATACTGCAACAATGGTAAGCAGCCCGATAGCTAGTACTTACACAAGTCCGCACTTCTCTTCCCTAACAAAAAAAAAGTGTTGGATTTTCTCTTGATAGCACTAATTTGCCTCTCAAAACATTTATTTCTGTAAAGCTGTTAATTTTTTAAACAAATGGTCTGTAAAATTGAAGACGAATTTGTCTCGAAATGTAAGAAAAACTATAATTCAGAACCGATTTGAAGTACTTGGTTTTGATATTAAATGAAAAACCATAAATTTGTTGTTTTTCTATTGGATAGTTGGAGAATTCAGTATTCAACAACCCTCACGTGCGCCGCCAACGTCACCCTCGAATTGGAAAACACAGTCAACCCCAGTTTCCGGCCTCAGCGTTAACCATCGCAGCTCAGAATGACATCAAAACAAATGTTTCAAAACATCAAAACAAAATTATTGCTTGTAGCTGAAATAAATCGTTCCTACTATTATTTGTCACCTTGATTACTTTTATTGTTGCAAATTCTAGAAAATTTAGTAAAATAGCTACCTTTTTTTTTGGTTCAAAAGAAGGTAAGGCGGTAAAGTATGAGCTATGAATGCGAATGTTTGTGACTGTTATTTTGTCACTATGCAAATTAGTCTTACTGTAGATCCATTAGCGAGTGTTCGTTGTCAAGCTAATCAAGAAGTGCCTATAATTGTTGAAATGAAAAATAGAAGAGTAGTGCTTCTCTGCTGTTAAAATAAATTTACTCTAATTTAAGACTAGCCAAACAAGCTGATCCTATGACAGAAGAACGTAGACATCAAATTTAAGATGCTCCTGTCATAAAACGGACTTTTTTTATCTAAGATTCCAAATGTACCATTGGGTTAATCTAAATAAAGGTGGTTTTTAATTTAAGTATAATAAAAACGCATAGGTAAATTGTTGTTGCTTAAATAAATTTTTTTTAATCTTGTTGGGCCGAAAATAAATTTAAGAAAATTAAATATTGTCACCTACTCTGTGACGTCTCGGCTGGGGGGACTCAAGGGCAATGATGGGGTCGACGATCGGCAAACGATGTGTCACGACTGTGAGGAGATGTACAAATAAACTCTTTATTTGTACGTCAAATAAACTCTTTATTTGTACGTCAAATAAATCAATAGGATACAGAGGTCAATGACAGAGGTCGATAACGTATCAGCGAACCTAACGTCGAATAGACAAGAGCAAAGGCTAAACGTCCAGTGAACCACGAGCAACTGAGGCTCACATCTATTTATAGATGTGGGCTGAAGACCATAAACTACATAAGCTAACCTACGTCGAACAACACTGATAATCAGTGTAACTAATCTAACTTATCTATGTGGCGTGGACGGCGGCGGCGAGGTCGTTGACGTCGTTCTCCTGACAAAATATACCTTTCGTTTAAAGACAATATCTAACCTAAAACTCAACTCACTTTGCATTGATTTAATTGCGGAATTGAAGTCTGTTTATAGGTGAAAAGGTCATTTAATGTCTGTTTGTATGTTTCCCGAAGCATGAATGTACTGCCTAATAAATCTCTCCAGATAATGGCTCTCTTTGGGGAAGATCCCATCAAGGAAACCCACGTGACCTCCACGTGATGTAACGATCAAAGCCAAGTTCGATCCCTCCATCATAGCTTCCTCGACCGGTAAATCTACAAATAGAAAATTAAAATTCTTAGTTAGAATTTAGAAGTACAATTTGCCTCGTTAATTTGCTTATTTGCAGCTTTAATTTTTGTAAATTTCAGCTTTAGTTTTGATAAAGAAAATCCCAAACGTACACTAAATTCTTTTTCAAAATTTTCACAAAATGTGTAATTCTACAGTATACTAGCCCTGTTAGCGCGAGAGTGAGACCCTCGGGATGACGATTGGGTCTTTTCTTTGCTATTCGCTCATTTTTTGTCTGATTTTTTGTTCCATCCCACGCTACTTGTTCTTTTTCTTTGTTGAGACAACAGCGGTATCATGAAATCTTACTTCAAAATTTCACATTTTAAAACTTTAGCGCTAGAGAAGGTCAATGAATATTAATTTTTAACTTAAGTCTCTTCGAAAATGAAACATCGAAGCAAAGGAGCGCATCGGAGAAGCGCGAGTTTTTAAAAGAAAATTGTAAATTGTTTCATAAATTGACCCTAAAATAAAACAAATACTGTCCAAGGACGGGCATTTTGGCTAGTTAATAAAAAAAACGTTTCAGGCTTTTATGAAACTTTGAAATATGAAAATTTGAAATAAAAGTAGCGCGTAATTCTAAAATGGTTACAAGTTTAAACAATGACCACCCTCTACATTTTCATACAATGTAATAGAATCGCATTTTCGCCAGTGTCAACTTATGGTCCTAGTGATCCTCAAACCGTAGCTTACCCGTGGCAGGTATGAAGGGATCATCACGAGCATGTAAGGCATAGACAGGGAGCGGAAAGTGAGCTTTGCCTTGAAGTACGGCATCAGTGAGGTAGTCGTGCAGTGATGCGTAGCCATACTGTACTACGTTTAGACTACGTTCTACGTCACGCATATTCTTGCTCCTCTTTATACTCTCCCAGTTGAATAAGTCTTCTCGTGTTTTAAGAATTTTCTTCATGCTACATAATATTATATAGTTAGTTATGCAGAAATACTTTAATTTTGTCAAGAAATGATAATTACAAATTTTGAAAAATATACCTTTGTGCTGTGCGTAGAAGGCTTCGGGTCATCACTTGTGCAAAAATACGATTTGTAAATGAATTTTCTGAATTTTGCAAAGCGTTATAGTGATGCCATACTGCTGAAATCATGAGGACAGATTTTAGTGCTTTTGTTGCTTCATCCGGATAGTCGAGCATGTAGTGGCCGAGGCAAAGTCTATAAAAAAAATTTCTTAGTTTTTTTTTTTTAAAATAATTTACAGAATTTATATCACAAAAACCTTCTATCGTAAATTAGCAAAAGTAAGGTTCTCCTGAATATTTATTTGTTTAACTAATTTCACACGGGACTCCCTAATTGTCAGAAAATTCAGAAAAACCAGAAAAACATTCAGAAAAATCAGAAAATTCAGAAAAGTCAAAGGTACCCTTGTCACAATTTTGTAGAGACGAGGGCATCCCAAGGAACCCTTGTCACAATTTTTTATAGACAAAAGCGACCCGAGGAACCCTTGTCACAATTTTGTAGAGACAAAGGCGACTCCAGGAACCCTTGTCACAATTTTGTAGAGACGAAGGCGACCCCAGGAACCATTGTCACAATTTTGTAGAGACAAAGGCGACCCCAGGAACCCTTGCCACAGTTTTGTAGAGACAAAGAAGACCCCAGGAACCTTTGTCACAATTTTGTTGAGACGAGGGCAACCCAAGGAACCCTTGTCACAATTTTATAAAGACGAGGGCAACCCAAGGAACACTTGTCACAATTTTGTAGAGATAGGGGCAACCCAAGGAACCCTTGTCACAATCTTGTAGAGATAAGGGCGACCAAAGGAACCCTTGTCACAATTTTGTACAGACAAGGGCGACCCAAGGAACACTTGTCACAATTTTCCAGAGACAAGGGCGACCCAAAGAACCCTTGTCACAATTTTGTAGAGACAATGGCGACCCAAGGAACCCTTGTCACAATTTTGTAGAGACAAAGGTGACCCAAGGCACCCCTGTCACAATTTTT
>VYYI01004673.1:0-10105 GCA_021029175.1 Bilobella aurantiaca
TTTGAAAATGTATTGCAATATTAATATATTTTTAGTAAATTTAAATGTTTCAAGTTTATTTGATTTTGTATCAGTGATAGGAAAGGTTAATGCTAAAAGTTGTAAAACTTTGCGACCACTAAAACGGACATTATTTTTCAGCACAAAGGTCTAATGAAATCACTTAAGTGGGGACACCTTATTTGCCTGTTTGTCTTGGCCCTCGTGGTTACTATACTAGCGAGTGGAGATTGTACCGACAAGTGCAGTCATGGGGGTTGTGGAGGCTTTGAGTCTGGTCAAATTTGTAATGGCGCACATTGTGTGATTTGGCATGGTTAGCGGTAGAGCTTAATATTTAACAAAAAAATGTAACAAAGGTTTACAATTGTAAAATATAAAATTGTTGAAATAAAACAGCAAAAACAGACAAACACAAAAGATCAGAACTTAGAATTTATACTAGTTCAATTGAAATGTAGTACTTTGTTTTGCAACTATATGTTGCACAATTTCCGATTTTATTTCCCAGCAGGCACTTCTTTTGGTAAATTGCAATCCGGTTCTACTACAACTTTATTGTTTTCCATTGCAGTACATTGCGAAAGCCTTGGTGCTTATATTTGTAAGGTTTGGACTGCAAGCTCCACTGTCCAGGCTTTAACTAAATGAATGAAGTGGGACAAACGGGTACTTGAGGGGCTCTTTGGCCCAAAGGCTGGGTTTATTGACCCTAAAAGCCTAGTTTAAAGCCTTCTTGTGATAAAACTAGCCTTATGGCCTAATGTGGTTGGACAAAATCCCCAGCTAGGCTTCCCATTAGTCTCGAGATAATTCTGAAAACCGAACATATTTGCATATATATTGCATTTGAGTCACATTTGGTCATCAGCCAAAAGCTGATTAAAATTGATTAAAATTTCGGGTGAGAAAGATCTCATGAGAATTCTCAACCCCAATAACAATTGAAATATGTTAATTCTCCTCCTGCCCTAGGATTCTTTAGTTGTAGATTATTTGCGTTTAGTATATGCTTATATGCATTTTCAATGCAATTAATGTAATAGAGTTGGTCTAACTTGAGTCGTAAGAAATTTTTTAAGATAAAAAAAACTAAAAAAATAGTGTTGAAAGTCCGCGTCTTTCAATGTGGAGCGCCTATAAATTACCCGTCTAAAGGTCACTTGCAAAAATGCCGGTCGATAAGGATGTCAATCGCTGCATAGCGCCCGGATAATGGTTGTCGACGTAGAAAGTCCAATAAACACAGTACCCACGACTTTGTCAATTAAATGTTTTATTGAGTGAATACTTCCAAATAGTTACTTCCAATTAGGTTACTTCTACTTAGGCTACTTCCAATTAACTTTTAGTTACAAAATTATAAGGAATAAACCGTGGTAAAATGTTCAACCAGTATTGGAAGTAGGAAGTTTAGAATGAGAAAAATATTAGACTAGAAATTAGGAGTCCTATTATTCGGAGGTCAGTATGCCATTTCCGAATAAACAAGGCGTTTTGGGTCATCAGGGTATAAGGGCTAGGCAAGATCCTCCTTGCCTCGGCCTTAATGAAATGAAAAGACGCCTGTCGGCACAAAACAATGACCTAGCAGAGAGCTCTCTGGCCCTTGAAGGTTTATTAACCCGAAAACACTACAGGCTAGTAGAGGGGACTTAACTAATTGCTAAGGGCCACCTAGGTCCTAAAAACTAACAATGGGACCTGAAGGGCCCTAACAACAATTAACTACACCGAAAAGGGTTCATGACGGCGAGTGTCCAGAGACTTCCAGGTGGCCTCGACGAGATACCAAATTCGTTCTGCGCCTTCTCCTTCTCTGCTCCTCCTCCGGGTTCTCTCTGCCCACGAACGGTTATGGGCATTCGCACTACGTTGTTAATTACGGTCTTGGCTATTAAATTACGATAATGTTTTTGACACTTCGCTGCTTCAGTGATCTCTGCTCTTTTGTAGAACAAAAAAAAAACTAAAGTGTAAATAAGTATACACAAAATCGAGCACTACCTTCTTTTTTGCAATTGAGAATTTCTTTGCAAGTGAAGTCAAACCTTCCTATAAATAATAAAAACCATAATAATGTTTAAAATCAACAAAACATTTTTATTGCATACTCAGGGTACTTACCGATATTCCACTTGAAGGCTGAATGATTGTACAAAACACAATTGCTAAGAAAACCAATACTTGCAGCAGATGCATTTCGCCACCTTGATATACTTTTACTATAGTAAAAGCTTTTTCATATCCCTTAACACAGTCAGAACTTTACGAATTTCAAATCAATGAGTCAACCAAATTTGCCTGTTCTGTACAAGAACACTAACCCTACAGAATTTATCTGTCAATATGAACTATCATTCCTATACTTTTGTTTTTATTTCTCGGAAATATATCCGAGCCTAAGGAGTAATAAAAGAATAAACGTAAAGATTTTACTCACACTGAAGGGTTTTATGTAGGGTAGTGCTTTCTTTGATTGGTCATACAGAAACTTGTAAGTCAACCGCAACTTATATTATTGCATTGAACAATATAGCAGGGTAGCACTATAGTAACAAATAAAATAGGATGGAACGAGTTTTTTTTTCGTATGGATGATATAAAGTGAGTTAATAATTCTTAAATACTTATTCAGCACAGTGCGATACTAACTTTCTATTGTTTACTGTGTACAATTTTATAAATTGTTTGCGAATTAAGAAAAAAAAATACTACAAACTTGAAGTCGACTTGACTTTTATTCGACCGATATTTGCTAAAAAATTAAACGCAAGGTATAACTTTTTTCTTACAGATACTCATTAGCCCGAGTCACGTGCTTAACTATTTGTAATGTCTGTTCGCCCTCACTATAATGGAATCAGCATTTGATGCTATCAAAATTACTCGACATGACCTTTGAAAACTTTTCGGAGTTTAGTTTAGCACTTGACCAACGTCGGACAACCTTGCCTGGATCAATTGCCAACCTCAATTTTTAATTTTTACTTCAGAAAAATGTTTGTGTCAGAAAACGAAACTGTATCACTATTTACAATTTATAAATGTTATTGTACAGATATTTATTGCTGGATTTACAACGCCAGTTACACGTCATAAATTCCTTAACGTGTTGCTCTTTTCATTTAGTCGCATTTCATACGTCCATCTTGGGTGAAAGAGCCCGTTTAATAGCACAATAATAACGGTGCTTCTCCACTCTTTGACAAAGAGCAAAAGATAAGGTTAGCAGCGTTAGCTATCTACTGCGCTGCCCAGGTTTTGCTACAGAGACTTCAACAACTCGCTCTTATGCTCTGCAGTCATTGTGTGGTGTTGTCGTTACAGGTCCTCACTGACCATATTCCAGGCCAGTACAGTAAATAACACTGCTGACCTTCTTTTTGCTCTGTTCGTCATAAGTGGTGGAGGAAAGAGCGCTACATATCAAGTTATGTTGTGTCCAACCTTGTTTTTGCCTTGCTCGACACACCAACTAATGTCATAGACATTGCTTCATGAGAACAGAATGATGACTTGCATAAAAAAAAGGAAAAGATGTCCATGTAAAATTCTTATGTTAAATAGCAAATGAAATGTATTACCTTACCCTTGAACCTCTTTTTTAATGTAAAGCCTAACTGTTACCCTTGAACCTTTTTTACTCGCGCAAATTATTTAATGTAAAGCCTAACTGTTACCCTTGAACCTTTTTTACTCGTGCCACTATTTTATTATAAAGCCTAACTCTTACCCTTGGACCTCTTTTTTAATGTAAAGCCTAACTGTTACCCTTGAATCTTTTTTACTCCTGCCACTTTTTTAATGTAAAGCCTAACTGTTGCCCTTGAACCTTTTTTTACTCCTGCCACATTTTTAATGTAAAGCCTAACTGTTACCCTTGAACCTTTTTTACTCCTGCAACTTTTTAATGTAAAGCCTAACTGTTACCCTTGAACCTTTTTTACTCCTACCACATTTTTAATGTAAAGCCTAACTGTTACCCTTGAACCTTTTTTACTCCTACCACATTTTTAATGTAAAGCCGAACTGTTACCCTTCGGTGGTCAACCCCAATTTCATTGCCTAGTAGAAAACCAATTAGCTTAACCCCTCAAAGCTTTCTAGTCAAATCAACCGGCCGAAACCACCCTTCCCCACTCACTAGCACACGCAAACGTTAACCAAGCTTATAGGCAAATATCAAAGCGCATAGAAAAATGCTTTTTTATTCAAAGTTCAAAAGAAAAAAATGAATTTGCATCTCACCATTTTAGAAAAAAACTAAAAGCTGCATTACAAAAATTATTACTATAGGTGGTTCCAGTAGCATTCATATTAAAACCCGTTGGCCAATTAAGTCAAATATATTTCAACTTAAAATTAAACAAAGTTGCTCCTCCTAGTAAAAAAAATTACACATCCACTTTATCCAAAGGTTTACTTAATTGCTAATTAAAGTTCATTAAAGTTAACCACCATTTTATTCGATTAAATATTGCTGATCTCTGGTTAAACTTTAATCTGCAAATGAAGAGTCTCATTTCTATATCTCGTAAATAATATTAGCAACAACAATCTAGGTAACATCATTCTATGCATATTACAAATCTAAGCATCATTAAACTAGGCAACTAATCTTTGGCC
Organism: Bilobella aurantiaca; assembly: GCA_021029175.1. Classification (NCBI taxonomy): domain Eukaryota; kingdom Metazoa; phylum Arthropoda; class Collembola; order Poduromorpha; family Neanuridae; genus Bilobella; species Bilobella aurantiaca. The sequence continues at coordinate 4,630 of VYYI01004673.1, forward strand.
AGCATAAATCTCAAGAAAATTATGATCAAGCTTCACTTTGAAAAAAAAAACACTTTATAAGTAAGAATGTATGCAAATTTTCGACATTTGACCTCGAAAATACCGAAATTGTATGCATTGTAGTGGATGGGGTATCACCTCCATCCAAACCGCTGAGGCCTCAATCGTGCCATTTGCATTTATTCCATATAATATACTGTCAGAGTCCTTCCAATTGTCTCCGTACCGTTCGTTGGATTCGAATATTACATAATTATTGGCAGTAAGAGTGCTATTGTTTCTTTAGTTAGCTCTGGTGTGTGGACGCTCATCGAGACTAGCAACGTTTTCTAGGAAAAGCTGTGTCTCGATCTCAGGGTACCAGTGGAGAAGTATTGACCGGACAACCAGGCGCAGATGAGTTAAGTAAAAATGTTGAGTATAAAAGTTACAAAATGAGTAACTTCCCTGACATAGTAAATGAAACGAGTAAAAAATTCAACTTCAACTACAATTCGTTATTTTTGTACTCTTAGAACCATTCATTTTAATAAAAATCTAGCCTTTTTTATGTAGTTTAGTTTTCTGAAATGTTTATTTTACTTGAACGCCATTTGAACGGCAATACAATCTTGCCCATTGTACGTTCGTAAAAGTGTCTCATCCAACCCTTTTTTGTACTTTAAGAACTCGGCCACAAACTTTTACGAAGAGCGAATTGCTGCTAGAGGCCTCTGTCTCAGACCTTGGGTACAACTTGACCTAGTTGACCTTGAAAATCTGTGGGATCTGGACCACCTTGTACCGAATCTTTGAATTTTGAATCATGTTCCATTTGATACAACTCCACTCCATCTCGCCCATTGTGGACTACCACCACTCCGGTGTGTACTTGAGTGGCAGAACGCTTCTTGTCTCCCATTCTTCACCGCAACCAATTGCAAGAACTGGTTTCTTCAAATTGTACTCACCGTTCTCGTTTGATTCAGCCTTGAGAATTTGTCAGTTTTTCTGGCCGCAGTGTTCACTGTGGTTGCTACTATACCGTTCCTAATTTCTGCACCGTTGGCAATGTGATGTTCCCCAACTAACGAATGTTGGTTTTTCCAATCATGTTATATAGGGCAGTTATGAACTGAAAACAATACTTTTGACGATAATATTCTGGGTTCAGTGTCCAAAACCGGAACCTAACCTAGACCTACTATAATCTAACATATATCTTACCTAAGCCTAAACTTACTAGAATTGAAAAATTATACAAAAGTGAGAGTTGAATATGTCAATTACTTCAAACAATTTTTTTTTTATAAAAAATAATATATTTTAATGTTTGAAATGTTTGAGTGCACTTTTTTCTTAGTGTTATGTGGGTATACAAAAATAAATTTTTTTTTGTGAAAACCCGTAATCCCAAAATTTATGAACGGCTGTGCGTGCCTAACAAAACGAGAAAACGCGGGAATTAAAAAGTTAAGAAACTGAATGGTGCTAATCCACTTTTTCCCTTGCCCAGCTCACGTACATGGGCATTTAGAAATATTGCATTGACCACAGATTGATATCTCCCAAACAAAACCAAGGAAGTGTCGTTGACTAGACAACATACAGCCCCCACAACAATTCAGTCCTGGAACGAATTTGTTTGGCTATTAGCTATTAATTTTAATAAATAATTTTGCAGAAAACATAAGCTTCCAACATTGGACTTATTTACATCTATTTTTGCGGTATCGATGTGTATTAGCAAAATGCTATAGCTGTCTGTGCAACTTGTAAGGATTTCACTTGTTTCTTGTCACTCCAAGATAACTTATAACTCAATATGTCAAACTGGAGTTGGGTAAAGTAATATTTTTTTCCTATTGAGAAAATTATATTGATGTAAAGGATATCATCATAGTTGGATATTCCAAAGCTCAAAGCCGAATTCATGTATCCTTTAATAATGGAAATTTCTTGCAATTTTTTGCCGCATTCAAGTATTTCTCTCATAAAACTTTCAGGGAGCGTCTTATTCCATATCTAAAATGTTAATTATTTTACAAATGAATATTATTTAGCTAAAATATTAAAATATAAATCTAACATACCACGAATGTTTCTCCCCCAAATGCCGTTTCTGTGTCAACGATTGTATGAGAAAATAGATTTTTAAGGCAAGGAAAAGCTCCTCGTACATTGATTTTACTATTAGACGCTAGTGCCATGCAATATTTTTCAGATGTATCATCTTGATAAGCATATATATACAGTTCCCGTCTTCCATTTAATTTTGCAAACGTAATAAGCCTAAATTCAGGCAAAGTAAATTTGACGGGGTCACACTCTTGTAGTTTGAACGTTTGCTTGTATTTCTTTTTCAATATAGCTTCAACTCGACTTTTGTAGGACAGATTTGTTGATTTACCATTTTCTAAATATCGCCAAAGCTAATTTATTAAAGAAAGAAAACAATAAATGAGTTGATATTTCAGGTAACATTACACCGCTCATTAACTGCATTATGGCATATCAAAAATTATTATATCATCTCAAAGTAAGCCTCATGTAAATTCAAAGTTATTTTCAATAAAGTAGTTTACCGGATATTCAGTCAAGCAACCTTGAGTAAGCTCGACTATTTCCTTTAAAGTATTCACTTTTGTTTGTATTGCAAACGAGTCCTCTGAGGGTTGGGCATTGTAAAATTCAAGTTTTAATTCACATTGAAATGGCATGCCAAGTTTGTGCCAATTTATGGTGACTTCCAGGCAACTAAAGTCATTTTCAGAAGTATAAATACGTCCTTGCATGGCATATGTGCTGTCGGTAGATTTTCGTACTCCGGGTTTTGTAAATGTATCTCCAAATACTTTGGGAAACCACTTCTAAATGTTGGAAGTTAGTTTTAGTTTAGTCAAACGAATTATATGTCAAAAATTTGCATAATTCAAATGCTTGCGGAACTTCCTTACAAGTCTTGGCAATGAAAATTCTTTTGAGACAATATCCATCACCTCAGTGTCAAGGTCATCTTGTCTAGAAGTAACGGTGCAAAATATTGGCCAATCCCAACCTTGAATATCAGTTGCATTGGGAATTGATTTGTACTTAAATGCAATTGAGAATAAGGAGTTGTCTGTGACATTCTTCATTACAATCATCAAATATTCGGTTCCTTGCAATGAATAACCACTCTGAATGTTGAAATTTTTGTTATTTGATCCATGAATAGTTTTCATAATTTCATTAGCGTCCAATTTTTGTTTGACATTTGTGTTGAAACTAGGCCAAACACCCAATTTTGGCCCAACATCCGAATTTTGCGCAAATACCTAATTCACAATTACACGACAGCTTATTATTTGTCACGTTTTGTATTGCCAAAAACATTATTGCGAGTTAGATTACTCTGGTATTGCAAGCGTAAGACTGCACAAAATGCTTAAGACAAATAAACAAGATCGATATTTCGAAAAAAAGTTAAATCTTCCGATTTCGAAAATCTTAAATATTTTTCAGGTAGTGCTAGGAATTAACATAATTTGTACCCTTTATCGACCATATATTGTTGAAATTATGTATATGTTATTTTAATTTTAAATGTACCTAAATATAAAAATCTTGATAATTAAATTATTATTATTAAGTTAATGACGACAAAAACAAAATCTTGATATTACCTGTTCTGAGTCCAGGAGCGAAATGCCGTCCAGTACCGCTTTAAAATGTACGTTCCATAAGACTTTTGCTACCATAAATAACGTATAAGTAAGTTCGCTTTTGGATATATACATAAGAGCGAGGCTTCCCCCCATTTTTGAATCCGATGTTCCAAAATCACATATGACTACAAGCTGAGGATATCCTGTTGTCGATACTGTAGCGGATTTTAGAGTAGAAATTTTTAGGTCAAAATCATTGAATATATCTGGATTGTAGCCCAGCTCAGCCCAAAAATCATGCAGAAATACTTTTGAACATAATCCTGCGTCAATTTCAGTATTATTGTTAGTATTCCACTTCTGAAAAAAATAAAGTTAATTCAGCATAATTAGTTGAGATAGAACAATTAACATTTAGAAACTTTTAAAAGTAATTTATGTTTCTTTCGTCAACTATGTTACTTCTTTTCTTACTTTGGTTTTTACTACATCGCTAAAGTTGCGAGGGGCAAACAGCTTTTCATCCTATGAAACAAATGAAATATCAAATAAGATAACTTGCAATTTTATAAAATTGCAAATACATAGAAAAATGTGTTAATACACATGCACTTACATGGAAAACTTGCGCAGTAATATTCATATTTGCAGAAGTCAAATTATCAATATTTTCGGACCATTTCACCTGAATAGGATTAAGTTTATATTGGATATATATAGAATATTGAGAATAAATGTATATAGAAAACTGGAATACCTCTTTAGTCGGAGATTTTTTTGCAGTTTTTAATGTTATCATGCTTTCATCCTGATGAGAACACTTATTTTAATTATTTGCAATGATTTAAAATTTTTAAAATGGTGCAACACATTTATTAAATTTATCTTACTTGCTGTGAATTTGCAGTATTTTCTTGATAATTGCTGACAGGGGAGACTTTTAATATACTTTTCGGCTTAGCCTGCACCAAAATCAAACTTAATTAATGTTCTTTTTGCCATAAACCGTGTTTAATAGTTAAAAATACTCTTAACAAATGTCATGAAAATAGAAAAGTTAGGCAAATTACTACATCTAGCTTTTAAACGCCGTATTACAGCGGCTATTGCTTGCTATTAGCGCCTGCGGCGGTTACACGTAGTAAATTTACAGGAGCGTTATTTGAAATTACCACAAACTCCATGGTCAACAAGAAAGGAGAGGGCAGGGATGTGGTAGGGATACGGACTCATTAGCATAGATGTTGCCATCAAAAATGCACAACAGACTATCCGTAACATTCCGCTCTTTTACGTTTTGCTATACAGGCTGTCTACTTCTTAGAATTCAGAGTAAAGCCAAGCAAATACATCTGTTGGAGTTCAAATTTTAGTGAGAATTGAAATACGTAACCCGGGGGATTTGAACCCCTGTTCTCAAGCTGGTTAGTAGAGAGAGAGAGACACCTTTCACCACAAGACCAACATCGCCAACTGTACACGTACCAATCAGTGTAGAAGATTGCCGTCACCGTTTTGTGCAAAACTTAATTAATAATTTTTAGATGGTGCTTATTTCTATTTAAAAAAACGGGTAGTTCTGAATCCCAACTTTAAATTATAGGAAAGCGGAGAAAACTGACGGTGCTGTAATCTATATTATATTATCTATATTATATATTATCTATTATATATATTATATTATATCCAACTATCGCTCAATCTCTCTCCTAAACACGGTCACAAAAATATTCACCTCCATGCTGACGAACCGACTCTCTCAATGGATACGCAAGCACAAGAAAAGGGAGATCCACAACCGACTATATATTCACCCTAAACGCTTTGATCCAGAAACAATTAAGGCGAGG
>VYYI01004674.1:0-10101 GCA_021029175.1 Bilobella aurantiaca
AATCGGCCGATAACTTTTTTAATTATCGGTCTTCAAACAGCGTTACCTACTTCGGCGTCACCCTGTACTTTTTTTTTCTAAATGGCACAAAAAAAAATACTTATTTACAAAAGTAGGAAATGGATAGTTTTAATGATATGATCGGGTTTTTATAGCCCTTACTTTGTTTTTAATCAGATTTGTGTATCCGCGGTTTTCATAACAGTTAAGCGCAAACTTAATTAATTGCAATTATTGCGATTCCCCCACTGCTCCCGTTTGTAGATATGCATCTTAGAATTCTTGTTTACAAAATAAACTCTTCTTGAAATTCAAAACTCGAAAACAAATTTTTGAATAAAATAATCGAGCGAAATGGACTTGCCCAACAACCCCGTCCTTGGACGGAAGTCAGGATAGGAACGGCTTATGAAAATATTTCTAATTCAGTATAAACACCGAAAGTCTACAACGCCAAATATAGCGTTACATACAATTACCTCCGTCAAAGGACGGGCTTCTTTGACTTTTTTTTTCATGTACTAAACACACATAAAAAAACACTTCTATTAGTAAGTAACTCTTTACAGAGATAGGTAGAGCATATTGAAAAATAGTCAAAAAGATGTCATCGTAAAGTCGGAGAAAATTAAAAGGAAAAAGAGACATGTTGGAATTTAAAGTTGATTCTTTGGCCATTAATCCTACTCTTCTTCCCTGGACGTTTTTCCATAAATAAATCCCTCTCTTTCCCTTATTTTAATTCTGTGGAATGAGGGAAATGTGCGCTTAAACGAAGCGCTTAGCTAGCGCTGAAGCTGGACTAAATAAGAAAATCCTTGGAGAGATCTTACAGGTAATAAATCTCTGGTTCTTTTAATTTAAAATAAGGTGAGCATCTGGGGTGTCTTTCTCTTCACTAAAAAAAATTCACTTTCACAAACCCAAAACGTAGCCTGCTTCTGGCAGACTCTCCATTATCCTGCCTCTGCCTCCGCTATTATTAAAAACGTCAACTACACTTTTTTTTCGTTTTTTATTCTTCGTTTCTTCCAAGTAATTAGGTGAGGGTTACCGGGCCTACGCTTTCCCCCGTTTTCCATTCATTCCTTTTAAAACAAGGCCATTAAGCCCCAAAACCACCATCAACGGCCGACGGAATGCCTAATCAAAAGGAGGCTTGGGAGAAAGGATACAGAATTTAATACAGAATGAAAGTTTGGGATTTGAGGGAAGGTTGTGAATATGCATAAAACCATAACTTTCCCTTTCTTTAATGTTATGCAAAAAGCTGGAATTAATCCAGGGAAACAAGGGAGGGTTTTACGGAGGAGAAAGTCCTGTTTGACGGATTTTAATGTGGAGAAAGCTAGAGGAGAAAGTCCTGTCGACGGATTTTAATTCGGAGAAAGTGAGGCACAGGAGGAGAAAGCATGGAAAAGTGAAATTTTATTCCGCTCCTTCTAATTCCTCCTCATTTGCAATTACTCCTTGGAGCTTTCTCTTTTCAAGGAAAAAAAAATACACACTTTTGAATATGGATGATTTTTTTTAAGTCACGTTGTGTTGATTTACGAAAATGAATCGTTTTTTGTTTCTTCATTCAAGTTTTTGAATGTTTGTTAGATTCATGATTTAAGAATAAAAATCAATCGTTCGCCTTTTGTAAAACTTCAAAATCACTTAATTATAGTTCACGAGTAACTGTAATGTGACCTAATTTTCTGTTTAAAATTTTTTTAAATAGTGTTTTGGCTATCATTGTAAAGCTAAAACATTATTTCAAAATGTTTTAGTTAGCTCAAATGAAGTTTTCAATAACTATTTTTTATAAAGGTGGTGTCACAAATCGTGCAAATGATACTCATTTTCCTAAACAAAATGTTTCGTTTAAACTCCTTTTAAAAAAATTTTTAAATTGGAAGTTATAATTTCAAACATCAAGCTGAATGTAAAGACACTTTTTGAGAGAGTAAACAACAACAAAACTCGAAAGTAGTGGTGGTAAGATGCGAAGATGAGATTCATTATTAGCCCTCATGGCACAGAGCGTGCCGTCACGGTTTTAATGCGTCCCTAATTTACTGAACGCGTTTTAAAGAAAGGTGCATCTTACATATTGCTTTTATTTAACAGATAGAGCTGCTGCTGGAGAAGCGGTCCTTAAACAGCGCTTCTCCTACAGTGTAATACTGGATGTATTGGCGTATCTAAGCAGTACTTCTCCAACAGTATATACTGGATGTATTGGCGGATCTAAGCAGTACTTCTCCAACAGTGCATACTGGATGTACTGGCGGATCTAAGCAGTACTTCTCCAACAGTATATACTGGATATATTGGCGGTCCTAAGCAGTACTTCTGGTATACTGAATATGGTGGATGAGTATGATACTTCTCTGGCAGTATGTACTGGAAGTATTAAGGCTTAGCCAAACAAAGGGGTCGTAGATCTTTCATGATTTTGATTTTGCAAATTACTTGGCTGCTGCGGATGGATGGCTGGATCGCTTTGTTTGTTCATTAGTGCTGGAGGCTACAAATTTCCGTCTTCTTCTGATGATGATCGTTTTTAATTTTTATACTTTTCCCCTCTCGTGCCCTTCCTCTCCATCTCTATTTACCTTCCATCTGGCTCAGATTATCATAAGAAAATAATTAGTGTTGGCTGGATTTAATGACCCGCGAGGGATTTTGTCATCGATCCAACAACTTTCTCCGCTTTCTCCCAAATGCAGCCACTTTACAAACCTCGGCCGCCGCTTTTACGAAAATTGGACTTCCGCCCTCCCAAAACATTCTTTATTACTTTCTCTCAAGGAAAGCACAAGATTCAAAGAGGTCGGGAGCGCTGGGTGGGTGCCTTATGCCTCAGTATCCAAAATGCATTAGAAAAAAATAGCTTCTACCGGGAATCTAATCAAGCAAATGATTTAGCGTCTTACTTTCCAATTTTATTTAAAGTAGGCAGTTGCCCGTTAAGTCTCAGAAACTGAGACGAAAAAAACATTACGAGGATAAAAATAAAACAGAAGATTAAATAGATAAATCTAATCTAAGTCTAATATAAATCTGAATATAATAATCTGAAACTAAAAAAAATATTAAACTGGGTTTCAAGTTGTTTAGTTTTGGTCAACTCCTATACAAACTTTTTTTTTATCTAGAAAAGTAAATTCCGAAATCTGAAGAACGCAACGTGCAATTAAATTTAAAAATAATTACAATTTAGATTGAATGTTCTAACTTGGATTTTAATTTGTATTTATTGTATTTATTTGAGTACGTGGAAGATTTCCTCGTTTGCGATATGATAAGTTGATAGAGTTGGCTTGAAAGAGATATCTTCCTTTATCTTTATGTTATTTTATATTAATTTATGGGTTGAAGATTTGGTTATAGGGGGATCTTAAAGATTAAATTTAGATGAATAAAATTTTAATGCAGGGTTTTAAGAATCAAGGGGCGGTTCTTAGAATACCATAGCAACCAAGTTATTGGATTTTTTAAAAATTAAAATTGATTTAGATTTGGAAAATTTACTAGCACAGTTGGAAAGTAATTAGTCAGCAACTTCATATCGACTTTAATTTTCAAAATAAGTAAGTGACGTTTAAATTTGACATATCTTGCCAGTGTTGATTTTTTTTTAAACTTGCTTTCATTTTCTAATTTTTTTTTAAATAAGAGATACGGATGTAAAGCAATTGATGAAAGATGCAGTATCCTCTTTTGCCCACACGGAGACATGGAAGTTTCCAATAGAAAGGAGCAATCTTTTGGCAATTAAGAACAGGACGTGGTCAGCATTCCCTCAGTCGGAAAACCTTCCTTTCTCTTATTTATGAGACGCTCAAGTGTTGGTCTTGGTCGTTTCTGTTCAAACAGAATGTGTTCAAACAGAATGCGGTGTTCAAACAGAATGGTAAAGTCAGGGGCGGTTGGGCAATTCGATTGGTCATCTCTCGGGATCTCCAATTTTAGTATTTAGGAGGCGCTTTTTCGTCTTTGTTTGATTTTCCCCGCACTTAGGGGCAAAAGCTCACCAATCGCCACTGTTGTCTCCTACTAGTACGAAAATATGCTGCCAGCATTTGATCGAAATGTGCTGCCAGTATGAGAGCTAACGAACCAGCATCTGTCGGAATGGCAGAAATGTTTTTGTGCATAAAATCTTGTGCAAATGTGCATCAACTTCCAATTAAGTTCAAGTTTTTAATTGTCAAAGTTCTTTTGTAAGGACGTCAAATTCCTTCCCTGTCAAAATTACTAAAAAAATTTCATCCTTTTTGCAAACAAAAGGCTGAATAACTTGTCTTCTTTTTTTAATTCCGCAAAAACGACGCCGCAAGCAGCGCTTTCCTGTTTAAATCAACAAAAGTTTTGCGCAGTCAAACGCGGCGCACAACTGACAATTTGACAACTGACAGAATAGTTCAGAACGGACTCGACAATGACCACTTCATAAAGAAATAAAATCAATCTAAAATACAAAACTTTGACGTTTTTTTTTTTCGAAAAGAAAAGAAAACACCAAATATTTCAATTTAAAAAATAAATTCCAACGTAAAAGGTCAACTGAACAATTTGAACTTGAATATAAATGAAAATAAAATAAGCACAATTAATTTGACGATTTAAAACTTCAATCTCGAGGAAACTAGTCTCTCTAGTTTTGTTTTTGGCCTAATTATTACTAATTAACTTAACTTATTGTTTAATTAATTAAACTTTCAATGTTACCTAAAAATTAGNAATAATTTATATTAATAATATATAATTATAATTATATTAAATTTATATTAATTTATATTTAATAATTAACTAATTGTTTAATTAATTAAACTTTCAGTTTTACCTAAGAATTAGTTTACGAAACCTGAAAAAATTATACAAAATTTTGAAACTTTTACTACGATGCACTGCTTCTCAAAAGCACTACGACATGGCATGACATGACGACTTTCCCCGTGGAATTCAAGTTGATTTTTTTTTGGAAGGGAAAGTCGGGGACCTTTTGGACAAAAAGTTACAATTAAGTTTAGCACAAAAAAAAAGTCAAGGAGGGTTGTTGATAACTGAACGTTTTTTTGTATGTGAGTTAGCGACTGCTGGGAGAAAGTGAGGAGTGAAAGTGAAAGTAAAAGGAATTTGCCAATTGAGTGATTTGACGTTTAAGTGAAGGGATGATGATGACGGTTGTTGTTTGGCACTGCCTCATTACATCGGTGAAAGTGCGGGTGAAAGTCATCGGGAAGTGACGACGGGAGGGCCGTAGTGATCCAGGGCCACCCATTCCCTAACTTGTGATTTTGATTTATGAGGGAGTGGCTCTCGNGATCCAGGGCCACCCATTCCCTAACTTGTGATTTTGATTTATGAGGGAGTGGCTCTCGTGACACGGTCCAGTTGACATTGGATCACTCCAACACATCTCCATCATCCATCATCTTCCCTCCTGCAACAACAACAATATCCAAATGGCCCTGATTTCTCTTCATCAGCACAACTTTCACTTCCGTGACCTTTTTTTGGGCAGCAGCCTGATCTGTCACCCTCAGCAGCTCTTAATTAACATTTCAAATTACATTAGAAAATTACTGTTTACGATGATTAATTTGAGTACAGTAGAGTTAACCGATCATTAAAGACAATTTCATTGTTTTGAAGAAAAATGAAACGTTTTGAAGAAAAATTAATTTTTTTGACGATGAAATAGACTCTTTTTATTTTATTTTTTGCATTTTTTAAACAAAATCTTAATCGTTTTAGGACATCTTTTGAGATTTAAAACAGAATAAAAATGTGTTCTGCTGACTTGAACATTTAGCGTATGATGCTTCAACTATGCTCGATTGACGCAATTTAAGTAAATTAATTAATAGGTTAGTTTTAGGTTAATTTTTAGTAGCACGGATTTTGAGGAATTTTAATTAAGATTAATTTGTAATTAATTTCTGAGTTGACTTTGGACTAATCAAAAATGATAAAATGACAAACAGAGATCAAAAGAATCGCTGAGAGCAAACCTAGTGGAACAGAATGCCTTTCTCTTTTCTCCATATTTTCAAATAATTCGAAAAAGCGGTAAGTGAAAACAACTTGTAAAGCGCCACCACATCAGTTCTCGACGACGCTTTGAAAGCGCTGCGGATTCATCTACAGGGCGGTCATTTGCTAAATTTGTAATCTGACAAATATAAACTAAACAATTTCCCGCTCTCCTAGTTTTCCGTATACGAGAACTGTGGATAAGGGAGGACAGGAAATGATGAAATTCTCAAAATTTTAAAGTTAACAGATGACCACACGGTATTTGCTCATCTGCGGAATGTCAGAGTCAGTCAAAGGACTTGGAGGCAAGAAACATTTTGGAAGCAGCGATTTGGGAAGTATTTTCGGAAGCATTGTGGAGCTCCCCCACCAAAATCGTGTTAGCCGTAAGAGAAAGCTACTTTCCCCTCAAAAACAATTTCCCTTTGAAGCGAAGGCCCGTTCAAAGGGAAAGGAGAATGTCAACTTTGTGGCTTTAATTACTGCCTCCGGAAGAGCCTTGTCATGTTGGAACAAGGAATGTCAACAGGGGAAATTAGGGACCGTGCACGGCCCACCGCCGCGGTCCTCAGTCTCCACTGTCACGCCGTGTTCGTCCTAATCATCCTCCGCCGCCCACGGAAGCGTTAAACTATCATCTCCTGTGTCATCATCTCCAGATTAGGCCCTAGATTAGGACTAGGACGACACGCTTTGACAAAGTAGCGGTGACTTGTGGACAATGGGAGCCCTTCACAGGGCAGGGGGTACTATGACCCCGAAATTCCTGGCACAGCAGAGCTCCTTCGTCTGTCATCCAGCTTCCCTGCTGTGAGGACCCTTTGAGGTCCCTTGGCCGACCCGGGGTTGAGACAAAGGTAGAATTGTCTTAAAAGTGGTTTCAAAATAATAACAATAACTAAAACAACTCCTTTTGTTCAGGGTCCCCACAAATTGAAGAGCCCTTTTTTTCTTCTTCATCATGTGTGCCTTCTGCTCCCTTAAGGGTCTTAACGGAATGATAAACAATTACCTTGAAATTTTGTTAGAAAAATAAAATTTCTGTGAGACAACAGACGAGACGCTGTAGGGTCAGGCGACTGGAAAAGGACCAGCACGCAAGGCTGAGGGCCTAATGAAGAGGCACTTATTTTACGAGTGATATGGTCCACAGTGCAAAAATGGACTTGACGTGACATGGATACCTACTAATTATCAGGGCACAAATTCTGGGAAGATTTTCATTTTTAAGTGATGATGCTCAGGTGAGTTTTAACGACTCCATTTGAGGCCCTTAAGGTTCCCAAGAAAGAACAGGAAGACATAAAAAAGCATCTTCCCGGTACTTTGTTCTCAGCCCAATTTTCAACACTTCGAGCCGTGACCGTGCTTCCAAATCCAGACAGTATGTCAACGCCAGCGAAATCAAAATCGAAAAGATGCTGCCAGCACTTACCGTTCTGATTGCTTTCTCCGATTTCTTGACAAGCATCTGCGGCGCAATCATCAAAAAGACATAGGACCCAATTTATCACCACCCACGCCCAAATTTTTTTATTTTTGAGTATATCCCCAAAAACGATTTTGAAGATTTCAATCGCTTGAGAAATTCAATCGTTTGAAGATCTCAAGCGATTCGTCTCATACAACACCGAAAACCAGTTACTTAATGAAAGGGACCTTAGCCAAAGTCAAATCGAATCAAAAAGTTTGGCCTGTTGAACAATATGTTGCTTTTGAGGAAAAGGGTCTTTCTAAGGAATTGTTTGATCCCTTAAGGGCACCACTTTCCTTCAGCCTGTTGTTTATGGTCTCTTGAAACGATTATTTTTTAGAAATAAAACGATAGGGGTGAAAGTATTGGGCGGTTCAAAAAAAGACTGGCATTTAATTAAGCTTCGGTTTTTTACTTCCTGGAGGTTCAATGTATAGAGTTAAATTATACCTCAAAATTCGTTTCGGGGGCCCTTAAGGTGGAGTGGACCCTATCATTTTAAGGGTCTCTTAGGAGCCCTTTAGTGGTAGGGATCAAAAGTGAGGTCAAAACCTAGAATTTTTTTCGGGGGAGGGGGTACGTGATTCAGGGGTGGGGAGGGGGAACGACAATAGGCTGTGAAAGCAGTGGCAGAGGATGATCTGCAGAAGAATGAAGGGAATTCCCTGGGTGCCCATTCTTTTCCCCGTCGTCGGTCAGGATCAAAGGAAATTGTCTTCCTGGTCCCACTTCCCGCTTTCGAGGGGGTTTGGGCCGCCTTATTATCCACTTTGAGGGGGGATCCCCCCTGACAGCAGCGCTGCTCTAAAAAAAAGCCTGCTTTCCAGCCCTCTTGTGAAGTCAGCGTCCTTTTTGAATATATGCAGGCGCTTTTCTTCGCTTAAAAACCGCATCAAAACGGAGGAATATTGGATGAAACGACGATGATTAGTAGAATTTCCCCCTCTTCCACCCAACAGCGATTTTCAGAGCGATGTTACAAATCGTTTTGAGAGTAGGAAAGCCTTTGAAAAGCCCTGTTCAAAATGAAAGTAATTAAAAGCGCCTAAATGTTGTGTCACCTGCCCTTCATCTTCACTAATTGAAATATTAAGGTAATGACTTCGCACTTCTCCAGTGATGAAAAGTGCACCTGAAGATCAATTTTCATGATTTCATGAGAATATTTTTTAAATAAAAAGTATTTTAAAAAAGTATTAAAAAAAATAAAGTAGAGTTATATCATCAAAGGACTTCATTCCATTTTCTCGTATTTTAAAAATATGTGACAAAAAATTACTAAAATGAATTATGCACATAATGTAAAATCTGTAGAATGTATAAATAAAAATAAAAGTAAATGTAAAATGCTCAGCATATGGAAAACACAAGACACATTATACCTACTTACAGTTATTGCATGGCTCATATTTTTTAAATTCTTGTAACGGCGTCAAAGGATGACGCAATGAATAAGTCGGCAATTCAATTTTAAAATAATTTATTATTAATTATAATTATGATTTCAATTATTGAAGAAGTGTACAAGTACAGATTCTCAACACAATTTTCTTTATTTCATAAAAAGCAAGACAAAAAATACTACAAAATAAACATAAAAATGGTTTTAAATTGAATTCCAAATTCAAACTTAATTCAGAACTACAAAAATTCTAATTGTTAAAGTTTTTTTTTAGACGGAATGATTGTCCAACATAATGTAATGTGACAGTTATTACCACATCTTGCCTTGAGTAACTGAATCGACTCCCATTATCAATGACCCTTCTTGCGTCCCTTAAGGACCATTACGATCAACCAATGACATTTCTCAAATAGAACAGCCAACAAATTTGACTAGAAATGATCATTCTAGAAGCTCAAATTCTTGTCCTTGTGCGCTTTTCCTTTTCCACTTCCAGCGTTTTTTTCTCCCAGCATTTTTTCTTCCAGCGTTTTTTTTCCTTCCAGCGTTTTTTGCTTCTTCCAGAAGTGTAGTTACCGTTACAAATTTGGCCGAGTATCAACATTGACGTATCGCATGACATCGTGCGTGCTTCCATTGCTGGAAGTCGCAAATAAATTACAATCGGAGGCAGATCTGACTTGGAATACATTATCAATTCCCAGCCAACGTAAACAGGCCTTGGCAGAGTGCTGTGCGGCTTTTATTTTATTTTGGAATTATACAAGACAGCAATTTCTTAGAAAATGCTCCTCAATTGAGCATCCTTTGCTATTGAAAAACCAGGCTTTCGAACCATGCTTTTTCGAAAATACTTTCTTTTCAGCCTTTGAAAAGTTGCCTTTCTAAATGTGTTTTGGACGAAGAAAGCTGCTCAGCCGAAAAGAAAGGCACAGTTCTGAAGGAGAAAGTTTTAAATTTGGAGAAAGTAGAGAAAGTGGAAATAAATGAAGCGGAGAAGATCCTTTTAGAAGAGAAAAAGAGATCGCCTGTTTCCTTTGTTTTTATTATTTAGCGTAGTAGTAGTGGATAACATTAAACAATTCCTAGGGAGCTAGTCTCTCTCATTAATTAAGTCTGTTTTTGTAAAGGTAAGTGGTAATTAATAATACTCAGAGATGTCCTACAGGGTGGGGGGGGGGGGGGGGGG
>VYYI01004675.1:0-10100 GCA_021029175.1 Bilobella aurantiaca
AAAGGATATTTGAAACGGACGTCGGAAAGCTCGTCCTCAGAAATAAAGAAGCCGCTTACCAAAGAACCCTTTCGTAACCAAACAGCCAAGCAAGCGCTGTCTTCCGTAATTAAAAAATGCTTCGAAAAAAGGGAAGGAGTAAAGTACGCAATGGTAAGTTTTAAGACAATTGTGTGAGAAACGCGGAATTTAATGTTTATTAAACACGTAGGTCACTGGCGAGGAAGCGACGCTTATAAGCTTTACTGTGTTCCAATCAAGAATTGGCGGAAAATGGAAGATTAGTATTAGCGTTTATTAGTTTACATACAGAAATTGTCAGTATCTCACAAGGTCCATCGGGATGGCAATAAAAATGCACAACAAATTATTAGTCAAGTACATTAGACATAGGCCTATGACTCGAAATACCGTGAAATCGTTTTTAAAATCTATGTTGCCAATGGTTCAAAATGTGTGTATTTTTTCGTCTAACTGTTCTTGAAATACGAATTCAACATCTCGCACCTTTTAGAACGTTATTGCTCTAGAAAGTAAAGAGTTTATTTTGTAAAGAGAGGCGAGACAAGAACTGCTCATATAATGACTATATATAAAACGATGTTGGTGGTGAATTGTCATTTGTCAGGTAAATTTATAACCAACTCTTTTCCTTTAAATAGAAAAATTTCAGTGGCCTAATTCTTGTTTAAGTTGGCTGTAGTCTACCTCCCGAATTATTCAGCCAATTCGCAAATCGTGATATTAATTAGTTAGGTAATTACGATTAACAGCAAATAATTATTAGCCTTTGGAAGCTGAGTCATACGTATGCTGAAGATAACCATGACCAATAAATGACTCAAATGACTTTCTCTCATTTCGAGGTCAAGGGGCCATTTCAGGGGGAAAGGCACTCATGACCATCGGGACTATCATAACTTTTTGTTTCATGTAAATGTAGAGTTTGACCTTGAGAGGTCATTTTTGGGCCAAGAGTCAATTTGGGGGTCACAGGGAAAAGTGTCCAATAGAAATGTCGTTCCACTTGATAAAATGAACAACTTTTGTAAGGGTCGTATTTCGTGTTTTCATAAAATAAAGTATTTGAACATGACTTTTGACCCTTAAAGGGTTCACTTTGGGTCAAACACAAACAAACCTGAACTGCGCCGGAGGTTAAGAAACACATATCCAAAAACAGATTTGAGATTGGCTCAGCTCGCTGGCTAGTGGAGTCACTCCACTAGCCAGCGTGAGAACGGGGGTTCAAATCTCCGATCATCCACAAAAAAGTCATTGTCATTGGTTTTTCCCTTAAAGAAATTACCTTGCCTCTGACCATGTGTATGCCCGTATCTTCGTGATTAAGCATGCAGAGACAGAGGATATGGAAATTAGCCGATTGGTTTCCCAATGGCTTTGAGGTAATCCTAAAGACAACCCTCATTTGCATAGAGTCACCTGCGGTTATCAGGCGAAAGCTACGGCCGTACCTCACGTGAGGTTGGTGTCCTCGGCCTTTGTGCTTTAGGCCCGTAAAACAGCGGAATGTTACGGATAGAACTGTTGTGCCTGCATGATTGCAACATCTATGCTAATAACCTATATGTCCTTGTCCTTATCCCTACCACCTCCCTACCCTTCCTTTCATGTTGACCATCCGCTCTGCGGGAATGTCAAATAACGCTTCTTTTTTATATTCGAAAACAGGTTTGAGATATGTTCAGCGATTCATGAGACACACGTGTGACTCGGACGAACGGACAGATATGACGTAAACATTCGCTTTGCTTCCGCTACTAATAAAGCGGCAAATCAAACCAAGCTTCTGTAACACTTTTTCAATTTGGTTTCAGGTTATGAAATTAAGGTTACAATAAAAATTAACATTTACAAATTAACAAACGATATTTTGTTGAATTCCGTAATAAGACAGAACAAATCTGGCCCGTCAATGGAAGCGAGGATTTAAATGTTAATTTCTGGCCTTTTTGTTTTTTGAACGTTTTTATATCTGGAGTGCTTAATCAGCAATTTTTCCTAATAGAATTTGTTGTGTACTGAAGTTGCCTGCTACTATTCATACCCTCATCTATTTGATATTAACTGCAGTAGGAAAAAGTTGCAAATTCTGTTTAAAAAAATTTGTGCTGCGTTTTAGACTTAATTAATTAATTTTTAATTTGGTTATTGGTAGGCTTTTCAACATCTACTCGTGGTATCTATACTTAGAATCTATAAAAATGAAAACATTTGAGACTGATTCTTCTTTTTATATTTGTTGGAATTTATTTAGAAAAAAAATATGGCTAATCCATATAATAATTCAAATTCTGTTCAGTAATGCAGTATGTTTACAAAAGAAGGAATGTATTTAATTTATTGTTAAAGTGTACACGTTTTATAAGAATAAAGTTTTGATATTTTACAAGAAATAATATTATTTATGTTTCTTGACATTTACTCAATTGGTTTCAGCAGGCTTATTTAGTAAAAACAAAATATAAGCTGCTTGCTCTTGAGTTGGCCGTACTGATTTTTTCGCGTTTTTTGTCTCTTCTGTTATCGGAATGTTTTCAGAAGCAAACAGTAACGGGTATTCTAGCTTTTTATCTCTTGAGGTGACTTTTAGGTTTGCTATGTCAGAGCTAATTTCTTCGTCATATCACCAATTGCAACAAAAACCATAAAACCACACTCTTCGGTGTCTTTACCACCAGCTGGATTTTTTGAGCTGAAATAAGGAGAATGTTGAGTTTCTTCTAGTTAGTTACTTCCTTGGTAGTAAAGGCATGTAATTTGGAAATAGAGATGGAAACATGCTAATAGTTGAAACATTGAGAAGTTTTTAAAGATTGGAAAAATACAACATACTAATAGATATTATCAAAAATTCAAAATGATGGAAAATATAGTTTGTCTTGTCGTTGGCGGTGTTGGTCTAGTGGTGTAGGGTGTCTGTCCCTCTCCACTAGCCAGCGTGAGAACGGGGGTTCAAATCCTACGATCAGCCACAAAAAAGTCTTTGCTGCTGGTTTTCCCCTAAAAGGAACTGTCTTGCCTCTGACCTTGTGTATGCCCGTATTTCTGTGATTAGGCATATTCAGACAGAGGATATGGAAATTTCCTGATAGGTTTCCCAACAGTCTTTGTCAGAATTGAGGAGACTGCCCTCATTTGCATAGATGACAACATCTATGCTAATGAGTCCTTATCCCTACCACATCCCTACCCTCTCCTTTCATGTTGACCATCCGTTCTGCGGAAATATCAAATAACGATCCTTTACCTTTTTATGGTTTGTCTAGTAAACCAATCAACCAACATATGACCGTAAATATTTTGAATGCACACCAGCAAAAAACGTGTTAGCTAAGAATCGTACCAATTAATAACCGATCGTTCACATGGATCAGCTGGAACTGTCTTCGTGGTCATGCTCTCGTCTGTGAAGTATACCGGAAGCTCGCCGTTTTGGCTCAGTACGTCAGGAGTAAGAAAATTTGTGAAACGACTACTTAAAAACGAGTAATGAATAGTTGCTAAATTTTCATGTGTAAACGTTTACTGAAGTTAAATAGATAAGGAGTTTCCATAGTTGTGAAGTCTATTGAAGTACTTGAAGTATGTTATTCACATGAAATGAACTTACTTTTGTCAGTAGCAAACAATAGCACAGGATACTTTTTATACACGGGTACAATTACAGGACTCGAAGGCGGTAGAGCTTGGTGACGTAAAACGTAATGTATATTCCCCTGTACACCCTCTGAAAAACTGTCAAGCTTCATTTTTGATACTGCGACGCCGGAAAGTTGGCCCCTTCAGTAAAAAAACATTCAATGTCATGCAAGTTAAACATTAGATTAAAGTTTACAATGTAGTAAATGTAATTACTTAAATTTAAACATTTGTATTATTATATTACTTACCCGTAACCAATTGCAACGAACTCATGCTTCGTCAATACTGGTTCAGCGTGCTGACAGTCTTTACAGACACATACAACAAACTCCAAAATATGATGCGTTTGCTATAAAGAAATTGAAGGAGTTTACTTGTGTAGCAGGAATGTCAAGAGTGTGGTAACTTACTTGCAATGACATGCTCAAGGTAAAGCTTAAGCAGGATATGGTAAATAATGCAAGTGTAAAATACTTTTTCATTTATTTTGTTAAATGCAGTTAAATTTTGAAACAAGTTTATTGTTCACACCAACTGAAACTTTGAAGTTCAAATTCAAGAAGTTTCATTTTATAAGGTTGAAGGTTCTGTCGGGACGTTTACAATTCTTGACGTTTTCTGAATACAATTTACCTATAGGGTCATAAAATTCTATGCCTAATATAAAAAAAAAGCCCAAAAAAAAAACGATTTTTCAAGGTTATATATTTTAATATATTCTCGAGTTCGTGTTGATTTGGGTTGGTCAATATATCATATAAACTAATTGATTGACTGTTATTTTAATGTCAGGTTACTTTTGAAGTACAATTGAGTTTTAGAATGCAATTGGAATGAAATTTAAGTTTTAGCATGCAGATGTGGCCTTAAGGTGCAATTGCTACGGACCGGCGCATAAAAAAATTAAACAATTACTATGTTTAAATGTAGTAAGTATTTGTGAGATGTAAGTAAGTTTTAAAAAAATTAAGAACAGCGGACTTGAGTCGTGACATTAAAACACTTGTGCTTTATGCACTAACTTGATCTTGAGCTCGCCATATATAAAATCAATAGTAGGACGAAGCATTAGGTCTATTTCTCCCAATGTCCTAGTATGGTGGCAAATTTGTTTTACAATAAAATTCATTCGTAAATAAATAATGATGTAAAAATGTTTATGGTCAACCCAAAGTTTGCTTCAGACACAAGTTTTTTGCTGTGTTTTTAATGCATTACAAGACAAGGTGCTACAATGCAGAGGCCCGAAGGGGAACACAGTTCAAGGTTAGTAAGGTAGTCGCAATATCGAATCCTTTTAAAGGAATTACCGTGCCTCTTAACTTGTGTATGTCTGTATCTCCTAAGGTAACTAACTAAGGTAAGGTCTCCTTGAGGTAATCCTAAAAACAACCCTCATTTGCATGGAGTCACGTGCGGTTATCAGGCGAAAGCTACTGCCGTACCTCACGTCAGGTTGGTGTCCTAGGCCTTTGTGCTTTAGGCCCGTAAAACAGCGGAATGTTACGGATAGTCTGTTGATTCTGCTTGATGTCAACATCTATGCTAATGAGTCCTTATCCCTACCACATCCCTACCCTTCCTTTCATGTTGACCATCCGCTCTGCGGGAATGTCAAATAACGATCCTTTACCCTTTTAAGAGCAAAATGAAGGTGTGTTATAATGTAGACACCATTCCGGGGAGGACGAAAAATTAAGGTGTAGTACACCTAGTACAGTGGAATGTGTAAGCCGTAAAAATTGATTCAAAATATATTATACTCAAAACAAGCACACATTTGTCGAAACATTATTTAATAAGACTTAACACGTTTTTTTTTAAAATGAGCTGGTGTGGTGGTTATAACTGTAATTCTTAAAATGTGCATTCAAATAAATCAAGGCGCTTTAAAAAGGTTTTCTTTCTTAGTTTTTCCTTGTATCATTGGTTTTGGTTTAAATTTGTTCTGCTGTGTTCTCGGGGTTAAGCGGCATCATCATGTTACTAAGACCTAAGTGTTTATTAATTTACTATTTATTTTATTTTAAGGTATTCAACGCCTTTTTTGTGCCCAAAGCCCGTAATACTGGGGGTTTGTTGCCTTCTACTAACTTAGACAAGTGCCGCGTTCGAGTCCCGGGACCAGCTAGTTAAAAAGTGGTGTTGTCCTAGGAATGAGTGGAAGCCTGGAAAGTTTTGGTCGTGGAGGCTGAACATGGGTCGTTAATGGTTTCCCATTAATTAACGTGACTTAACTTACCTTCTAAAACTGTATGGTCTTGTATGCTCCTAGATAGTATAACTTGAAAAACTTTATTGAAAAGCGGGCTCTTAATTTGTTACAATTAGTTTTGTAACCTGTTCAGAACCTAGGATGAGTATATTTTTAAGTTTTGTTTCTAAGACTTGCTTACTAATTATAAACCAAGCGTCTTCCTTAGCATAAGAATAACAAACTGTACTGCTGGACAATATGTGTTCACCGATTGATGCAACATTTTGTCTTACAGCCCATAGGCTTATTTCAAATCCATATGTTGAAATATCTCTAAATAATTAGTACATTAAAAGTAAGCAATTTTTCCGCTTGATTAGAATTTGGTATCCCCGTTGTCAAAAATACTATAATAAGCATCGATGTGTTGGCTTACATAGCAGTAAAAAGTGCAAAATGTTCCCGGGATACTGAAAACATTTCTTTCGGCGTACCATTATTTGAGAAATTATAATAAGCCTTGAAACACTTAATTTGCGCTAGTTGCTTATTAAGAAAAATATAATTGTGGTACTATTTTCAATGATATCTTACGCATTCCCAAGTTATTTTACCTTCAGACTCCATGCGACTAGGGAGTTGTTGATATCAAATGAGGCTACTATCTATTCAAGTGTAAACAAAGTGTTGAGGCTCATTGCGAATAGAAAACAAAAAACACGAAAATTTTGTTTTGAAAATTTAGACTAATGGTTTTAAATTTAGCAAATAAATCCGAGCTCTATCCTTAACCGTGTCTACTGAATCACGCGCACCTCAAAAAATACAATTAGCTATTAAAGTGGTAGTAGTTGGAGAAAGGCTTTTGCATTCTTCTGTTTGCTCGAATTTTTGTATTTGTAGCTGGATGCCGGCCGAGTTGAACTAGTGGTTACGCGTTGTTTCTCTCAATTAGCCACCA
Source organism: Bilobella aurantiaca (assembly GCA_021029175.1). Lineage (NCBI taxonomy): Eukaryota > Metazoa > Arthropoda > Collembola > Poduromorpha > Neanuridae > Bilobella > Bilobella aurantiaca. Next base: position 6,825 of record VYYI01004675.1, read on the forward strand.
TGAGAACGTAGTGGCAAATAGAGCTCATTTTAGTTATCGTTAGTATAGCTCGTTATAGTAATTTTATTCAATTTTCGGCTTAAAAACCAAGTTTGCTAAAACAATTAGTGCTGCTTAACTTTAATTGGCTCAACCAATTATCATCATCATCATTTATTTATTTGATATATGGCACGCCCAAATTAACATGAATACGAGAGTATGAGTAGAACAGTGTAAACCAATTACATTATATTAATAGCTGGGAAGAGCATAAGTCAGGTTAAGTAAAACATATATGATTAAAGTAAAAAAGGGGCTTAAAATAGTTTAAAATTAATTAGGTGGGATAAGTCACAAATTCAAATTAGAGTACTTAGTCAGAGCAGTAGATATAAAAATATGATACTTCTTGTACGTGACGTCGTCGTGGTATTTAGTAGAGAGGGAGTCAATTACGTGGTCGAATGCAGTTGTTGGAGGAAGCCGTAGTCCGACTAACAGGTTTGCTCTTTCTCTCGCGCTAAAGGAACATTCAGTGAGGAGATGATGAAAGGATAGCTGGGAGCCACAAAACTTGCAGGCTTCTTCCTTGAATGAGCCGAGATTCACCCATTTCCCGTTGTTCAGTACTGTGTTGTGGTAAAGTCGTAGTTGGGCGATTTTTGTTACAATGTACTTTGGAAGCCGGAGTTGAAGGTAGAATTTTGCTGTGAATCGGTTTCCAGTTAGCTCATAGTAATGGGGCATGGAGTGGGATTCCCTCGCAGAGTCCAGGTCAGTAGCTCCAAGTTTGTTTCGAAGCCTGAACAGGAAGGTCCTTTTATTGAGTTTGGCTAAGTCATAGGAATTTTGAAGCCAGAGCCATTCCATGTCAACTTCTTTCAAGAAGCTTTTCAGATTCGAGCACCAGTTCTGTTCATTAGTGTCGTCTTGAAAAGATTCTCTCCTCATGTCTTTGTAGGCCGCATGAAGTAGGAACGTTGCTCCTGACTTGGAGCTAGCGAGAAGCCTACACCATTGTTCATAGTACAACTTGCCTACCTCAAACTTGATAGGTGGGATACCAGTTTCGAGGCGAGCAAAATAGCGTGGGGAAGAAATGGGGATCCCGATTGCGTTCTTCAAGTAGCGCTGCTGGACTTTTTCCAGGGAATCACTATGGTGATAACCCCAGATTCCTGCGCTGTAAAGTGTGGTAGAGTGTAGGATTGATTGGAGCAATTTCTTGATCTTTTCTAAGTAGAAGCATCGTGGGAATTTGAGGACTGACTTTAGAACCCCTGCAGCTGCATGACCTTTGTTGATTGCTAGCTCAGCTTGTCTTGCAAACTTTCCAGTTGATGAAAATGTGACACCAAGATAGGTGTACTCGTTTGTGGGCTTAATTTCCATTCCCCTCCATAAGAACGTCTCACCCCTTGGGATCCTTCCATTTTTTGAAAAGACGACTACTTTAGTTTTTGCTAAGTTGACTTCCAGCAGCCTAGATGTGAAAAAATTTGAGGCAACAGTAATCCTGTTTTGGAGTGAGTCCTTTGATGCCGCTACAATAACCAGGTTGTCCGCGTAGAGAAGGTGGTGGATCACTACATTAGCAAGAGTAATACCTCCTAGCTGGATCTTTTCGAAAGCATCAGATAGTCCCTGGATGTAAATATTAAAGAGGGCAGGGCTAGCCGATTCTCCTTGGAGGACACCCTTGCAGATTTGAAATCCTTCTGTTCTCTTTGTGGCGTGGAGACTTTTGCCGTTGCTTGAGAGTAGAGTGATTGAAAAACCCTTACAAACTTAAAGGATACTCCACAGTTAGTTAGTGTATTCCAAAGCAAGCTATGATCTGGGGAGTTGAATGCTTGCTTTAAGTCCACAAAGCAGGCATATAGCCTTTGCCTTTTTCTGATCTGCTTCTGAATCAGGGCGTTCAGGGTGAAAATGTGGTCAGTCGTAGATTTTCCCGGCTGGAATCTTGCTTGAAATTGTGATATTTTATTGTTCCTTTTGGTCCAACAGGAGAGTCGGGAAGTCAAAATGGACGTAAATATTTTTGTCACCGTGTTAAGAAGTGATATAGATCGATAGTTACCAGGATCACATGTACTCCCCATTTTATGAATGGGAACGATTATTGGTTGAGACCAGGACTGGGGAGTGGAGCCACTATCGTAACATTTCTGAAACACTTCGGCCATTTTCCAGATAGACGTTCCCTTAAGAAGCTTCCAGACATCATTTGCGATTTTATCTGGCCAGGGCGCTTTTCCACTTTTCAGCGATTTGATGGCAAGGGAGTTGAAGTGGGCTGAATTGTGCATCCAGTATTTGGTCATCCGTAATGGTGGCATTGGCAATAGGGCTAGTGAGTCTATTGCTATGTTGTCTCTCGTACAACTTGGCAAAATGTCTGCTCAACCAATTATCAGGAAATTATTTCCGTTGTTTTACAGTTGTATGTATGTTTGTAAGAGGGAGCTCACCACCTATTTATTAGGATAGTGAGGCTCACGCCGAGCATGCGCTAATTGGCATATTTCGGTCACTTCAATGAAAATCAGTTCAATTTCAAGTGAAATCCAAAAGGAAAACTGAAAATTCAATGTTATTATTTATTATTTTATTATTATTATTTACATGTCTTGAAGGGTCTCCGAGGGACGCAGTCCATGAGACCCGATAAAATAGCGTATTTGTTACAAATAGATTAAGGAGTTCGATTTTTAGTTTTGTTATATTTTACAAATTGTTTAGTTAAAGTTTTGTTAGTTTTGTAACATGATTTATTCTACTTCAACAAAAACCATGAGTAAAAGTAAACGGGCGTTATTTGAAATTCTCGCAAAGCGGATGGTCAACATGCAAAGGAGAGGTTAGGGATATGGCAGAGAAAGGGCTCATTAACACAAATGTTGTCATCAAGCAGAATCAACAGACTATTCGTAACTTTCCACTTTCCGGCCGAACGCGCAATTGCCTGGGACACCAGGCTCAAATGACGTAGGGCCGTTGCTTTCGCCTGGTAACAGCAAGTGACTCTATGCAAATTAGGGTCGTCTTAGGCATTTCCTCAAGGCTGTTAGAAACCCTAACGTCTAATTTCCATATCTTCTGTCTCAGAGGCCTAGTCACGGAGATGCAGGCATACACAAGTTAAGAGGCACGGTAATTCCTTTAAAAGGAAAACCAATAACAAACACCTTTTTGTGGCTGATCGGGGGATTAGAACCCCCTTCTCAGGCTGGGGTAGGATTTTGGTTTATGGGGTATGGTATAAGGGGGGTATGTGGGGGGGGGGGGGGG
>VYYI01004676.1:0-10098 GCA_021029175.1 Bilobella aurantiaca
TCCACCACCGGCGTGGGAAGGGCGCCCAATCAAAACATGCAGCGGCGCTGGACTCTACTTCCGGAAAATTCCCTCGTCAGCGAAGGGCCGTCGGATCTCCTACGAACGAAGAAAGGTAATTAATAAGTCATAAGCTACTTTATGTCCTTATTCGGTCCGTCTGTTTATCCCCTGTTTAATGCAAACGGCTGGCTATAGCATTTGAGCAATTTTGTAATTGTCCCCGTACCTACTGTGGGTCACAAGGGTCTCAAAAGGGTCACTTACAAGATCAAACCACATTAATACTTTTTCATGAAACCGAAATTCCCATTGGTCTCAAAAAGGGTACTTAAAGTAAAAAAAATTCATGAAAACAGCGAATGTTCTAAAAAGGGTATTACAGGGTCTTTCGCTGTTTTAGAGAATCCGTTTTAATACCATCAAAAACTAGTCTTTCTACCTTTTTTTTAAAAATTAAAACACGTGACTTCAAGGGAGTATTAAAGGGCCTTCCGCTCCTTTGTAAACTCCGTTTTACAACTTTTTTACAATTTGGGTTTAATTTTAACTTTAAAGGCTATTTTGAGCACTTTAACTTTATTTGAAATTAAATCAGTTTCTTTTGGAGGTTTTTCAACTCAAGGTGGAGTAGGAATTTGAAAGTGAATTTTGGAAATGTGGGAATCTGTTAATTAAGCGGGTTGAAACAGGTCTGGAAGAATGTGGCTGATCTTGATCTTCTGAATGTGTTTGAAGGGGCGATGGTGGGCGTCAAAGGAATTCCAAGTGGTGTTTTGGACAAGGTTGAGCACGTCTTCGCCTGCAACCACTGTGGAAAGTGCTATTGGCCCAAGGCGAAGGCCAGATCTCCCGAGACCCCCACCGCCGCGGCCACCGTGGACGACATTTCCGACGACGAAGCCTACGGTGCCTCTGATCTCGACTGATGGAATTATGCTCATCTCACCAACTCGCTCTCCTCTTCCTTAAGGGTACGAATAAACACTTAAATTCAAATTTTTTGACGACTCATTCTCTTGAGTTTTTGCTTTAAAAAAATGTTTTTGGTAAATAAATTGAACCCTTTTGAGATCAGTTCCATGTAACTCCAAAAAAACAATGGAATGTTTGTGAGCGAACAGCATTTTTGCCTAGAGCATCTTCCCAAAATATCTCGGAAGAATTGTTACCGTAAAATTCCAGATAGTGACCTTATCTAAGAATCGGTGCCTCAATTTGTCTCGTTTCTAAATCAAGATTATAACCAAAACGAAACTGTTAGAAAACAACGAATAAAAGAAAAACAGAAAAAGATTAGATAAAAATGAAAAGGAAAAAGAATTGAAAAAAGTAATTAGTATAAATTTTTTTTTAATTTCGATTTTTTTTTATATAAAAATTGGAAAAATTAGTTGGAAGCGTTTTTTTTTGTTCGAATTGTGGTTTGGTAAGTGGTGAGATGACAGAGGCTAAATTGAGGATTGGGGGTTGTTATTGGGAACTTTACGGTATTTGTGTGGGGGTTTGAAAGTGGGGACTTGGAGATGCAATTGCTGGGGATGAGAATTTGTTGAGAGATTCATTTCCACCTGAGAATTGAAGGTGTTCGGCAGAGAAGGGCCTATTGAACAATAGAGCGAAGGACAATAGAAAGTGAAAGAAAGGGCCCTTTTCAAAGTGGTAAAACTAGATTTTCGAGAGCATCTTCTTCCATTTTTCAAGTGTAAAACTGAACTCTGGGAAAAGTGACAGTGAGAGTCAAGGTGCAATTGGCCTAATTAATCCAGAACTTGGACCTAGATTAATTAGAAACTCGAATTTTCAAAGAAAGAAAAAGTTACAGCGTTTGGTGGCCCTTTGGTGAAGTGTCCTTTTAAGTGGAGCCCTTAAGTGCCCGTCATCATGCTGGCCAACCATGGAAACCACCACTGTGACGACCTCGACGAAACCTGGGGGTCGGACTTTGACGACGACGTCGAAGAGGAGTCAAAGGTGAGATTTCAAAATTCAAAAATTCAAGGGATTTTGAAAACAAAGATTAATTTTTCATTGAAACAGTTGTTTCGTTGGAAAGAAATTATTTTTTCATTGAAACAGATTTTTCGTTGAAAATACACGATTTTTCATTGAAACAGTTTTTTTCTTTGAAAACAAATGATATTTTTCATTGAAACAGATTTTTCGTTGAAAATAAATTATTTTTCATTGAAACTTTTGATTTTTCATTGAAAACAAATTGATTCTTTATTGAAAACAAATTGATTTTTTGTTGAAATTTTTATTGTCAATTGTTTTTGTTAATTTTTAGTTTAACCTTAACTTTTAATGGATTATCAGATAATGTTTTTTTTTAAATCTCGTTCGAACATTTTATTTTTACTATTTTTTCATAAACAGTTTTGTTGGTGGGAAAAGCACGTTTTCGGCGGCGCAAGCCTCGACACGAAAAATGGAAAACGTAGAAATGTGAAAGTTTTCTTTTTAAGTTCTGTGACCACAAAGGATGACTTAATTATGGAAAATAAAAGTAAAGGAGTTTAATTTTTTTTGATGGAAATCATGCAATTAGGGTGCGCAGGTAATTGGCTGTTACGAAAACACAACTTCCTCGATTGATAAACGCTGTTTGCACACTCAAGTTCAGAGGTCTACGCCCACGCATGCGCGTCAAATTTCTGTGCGAATTTACGAGGGAGTGTTCACAACAGAAAATTGCGCATGGGAAAACTACAGCAGAAAAAAAAACTGCTGAGAGAGGAATTTGAAACGGTTTGTCGTAAAAGGGCCTTAGAAATTGGCAATGAATTTTTTTTTCATCTTAAGTGGATACGTACCACTTTGGCTGATTTTTTTCATTTTAAGTGTTGCAACTGCCCATTCAGAAATTGGCATGAAATTGCGCTACGTGCTCAAAAAGCACTTCCAGGAGTTTCCTGGATTTGTAGGCGTCATTAATTGAGTTGATTGTTAATTGCAATTAAGAATTTAGTCAGAATTTTACTACTTTTGGCAAAATTGGGGACAAGCACATACTGCCAATATATTTTTTTGCAAAGTGTACTGCGCGGCAACAAAAAAAAGTAACAATGTGGGGCGTTCCTTGTACGTGATTTTCGCGGAGGATTTCGCTCTTTTTTCCATTTTTGTTACACAAATTTGGTACATGGAAATAACGGAAATCTTGACAAAAAATGATAAAATTTGACAAAAAAAGATAAAAAACTTGACAATTTTGTACGTCTTTTGAATTTGAAATTGGGCACTAGCGGTAAAATTTGAAAAGGATTTGGACTGTGAGTGACGAGAGACTTAAAAAATGAACGCTTAAAATAGCAGTCATTTTTTTGGCGCAAACAAAGGAAAAAACAAACGGTGACAAACATTTTCCATTGTTTGTGTTTTGTTTTCTTTTCTTTTTTCAATTTTTTGTTTATTCACTTCAAGTCATCAACTGATGAAAGCTTTTTTTTTGTGCAAATTGTGCATATATGAAATAGAAAACGGCGGCGCAGAGTGCACGTACAAAATTTGCATAAGAGTCCCAATGGGCGGGCCTGACTGCGACGAGGTGAAATAAGATTCTGATTACCAAATTTTGCACCAAACCGCAAATAATTGCGCGGCGGCACATTTTTCTCGACACAAAAACTTGGGAATTGCGGAAACGAAGTGATATTATGTGCAAAGTTCACAAGGAATGCCAATTAAGTTGGCTAAATGGGCTCATTAAGTTTCATTCACTTGTAAAACGACCCTTTACTGCTTTCACTCTCGTTTTTTTTTTGCAATAGTAGAAATTGCCAATTTGAAATTGGCAATTTGTAATTGGCAAACAAGGAGATGCTCTGCTTTGCCCACTGTGACATGACGAGGAAATCCTGTTTTCTCAATTACGTGAACGGATACGCAAGACTCTAAAAAACAAAATTTTGTTAACTTTTTTTAAGCGGTGCGGTGCACAACTCGACATCTCAGAACGAATAGGCTAATTGATGGACTATTGTTGAGGCGGCGCATTGTTGGTCCTTGCGTAATCGGAAGATCGATAATAGCTTCGTCATAGGTGCCTGCGCCACGTTTAAGTTTTGGGATCTTGGGCCCTTTATACTATAAATTAACCGTTCCTCATTGTTGGCCGCGCAAAATGAATTGGAGCGTTTACGTTTTTAGAGTCTTGCGTCATGTGTCTGCTGCAGCCGCCGCCCAAGAAGGAAACATGACAAATGGAAACAATGAAGTTTTTGAATTCTAAAGATGAAAAGATTTTGAAACAAGTTTCTAATTAGGCAACAGTACGTTACGTTCAATTTTTTTTTTCAAATTTAGCCGGGTTAGCATATTTTAGTAATTGACCTTTTCTTCCCTGGCAAATCGATTATCTGCGTGAAAATAATCTCTTTTTGAATAACATTGTGCTATTGTTTCAACAGTGATACAAGGTTAGTGCTTTGTTTTGGGCAGGGCACAAAGGTTGACATTGCGCCGCCTTAAAAGTGTTATGGCTCAGGAAGGCATTGTAATGACGGCGCATAATTCCCATAAATAACGCCTTCGTCTTAATTAATTTCGAGTCCATCCTCCACGTTTTGTCGACATAAAAATCTTGTTCCAAAATCTGACCTTAAAATTTTGCACAATTTTTACAACTTCTTGGTGGCGCAGAACTCTTTTATTACTCAAACATGAAATTTCTCACATAAAGGTAATTAACATGGACATTAATGGCTTTCTGACAATGTCAATAGAAAAGAAAAGAGGTGCGTATTTGCACTTTCCCTTTGCCCTAAACAAGGCGCAGGCGGCGGCGCATAACTCTCAGCAGGACATTGTGCGTTATATGCAAATGAATTTTTAGTAGGGTGTGCGAAAAATAGGTGTTTTTGTTTTCACTTTCTGTCAGTCACAACAGGTACACTAATTAAAATTACATTTTGATGATGCATTTTTTTTCAAGTGGTTCACACATCTTGATGACGGATGTTCTCACCTGAAATTAATATGCGTCTTTTTTACTTGTACAACACTGTATGGCAATTTGAAAAGTTTGATTTCTTTTGAGGCAGCCTAATTATACAACGGTGCAAATTAGGGGTGCTAATTAGTCGATGCTAATTAAGGTTTGGCCTAATTGAATTGAAAAGTGAGACATTTCTATGCCAGGTAATAATGGCCAGGTAGAAAAAAGATTGGGGCGATAGAAGGAGAAAGCCTTGATTTTGATCCACCGGGAACAAAAAGTAGTAAGAAACGGATTCAGCAAAGTAGCGAAAGACCCTTTAAATACCCTTTTTGACCATAAGCCTTACCCTTACATTATTAATTTTTTTTTTAAATTAAAAAAAAAAAGTAGGAAAATAGTTTCAAGAAAATAGTATCTGTGTCCTTATCACATTATTTTTGGACCCTTTAAGTCACACAAGGGCTTGGGACCCTTTTCCAATTTTCATTTTAGGAATAGTGAGAAAATGCGATTTTACCCTTTTGGGCACATTTTGACCCTTTCCAGGTGATTTTGATCAATCAAACCCCATTATGATATTAAAATATAAAGGTCATCTGGAACCAGATTTGAAATCGGTCCATTTGTCCAAAACGAGTTCAGACGTACAGACAGACGGACCGACCGTGCAATGCTACAAAGTTACTTACCTTCCTTGTAATAATACGAAGACTTGGAAAATCTTCCCACGTTTTCTTCTGATGTTACTTTAGAGAATGCGCGGCCACTTTATTTTTTTTAACAACGTGTGAAAACTTTGGGAGTACTTTATTAGCAGAGAGCTTTACCTGTAATTATGGCGTCCATTGTTGTATTTTGAGTTTCCCTCAAGGTAAACATTTATCTACATCGTTTCGAGCCATGTTATTGTTATGTCTTTTTCACTTGCTAAAATGTAGGTCAATGCTCTTTGTCATCAATTTCATGAATGTTACATGCGAATCTTTTTAAAACAACATGTTTAAAGAACATTTAAAAAAAAACATTTGTTTAAGCAAAATCTGTTTAAAATAGTGATTTATTAAAAAAAATCTAAACATGGCGGTAAGAGTTGGTTGTCGGCTGCGGCGCATAACTCTTCTGCGAGGACTGGTACTGTGGTTGGTAGTTTGGTTGCGACTGGACTTGAACGTTGAATCTGTTGGGAACGTAGGGCTCTAGCAGCTCTTGTGGGTTGTCATCTTGCAAGTGCGCGGCGACGCCGAAAATATAGATTAGCGAACCAACAATCCCGCCCATCAACGGTCCAAACATGGGAGCGAGCCAGTAGTGTTCTTCATTTGCTCTAAAAAAAAATTTTTTTTTTAGAATTTACAATTTAGAAAAGTTAAGATAGGGGTAGAATTAAAAAAAAATCGGGCATTTTTTGAAAGCGGCGCAGGATTCTGGAACGGTGCTTACGTTCCAGCGCCGTAGAGAAAGACGTGTCTTGGGTCGAAGCCAACGGTGATGGCCATCATGCGTGCGCTGATGTCAGCGGCAGGATTCAAGGCGCCGCCGGCGTTAATCCCAAAAGCGCATCTGATGCCCACGACGGTGGCAGCAAAAATCGGCGCATAACAGTAGACGGGCACTTTCATGTTTCTAGAGTCCAAGACAGCCATGACCAACAAAACTAAAAGACCCGTTCCGATTGTCTACAAAACAGAAATTGAATAATTGACCTTTGACCTTTCAAATTGACCTTTTTAAGGTGAGGTCACCTTTACCTGATCAAGAAAAGCAATTCCAACGTCGTTTTTTGGTAGCGGCGCAAAGACGCCTGCCAGGGCAGGGCAGAGACCACTGCCCAAATTTGAGGCACAAGGGCTTCCTTCTGGAATTAACGTTTCTGTGGGAAAAGGCAAAGGTCAAAGGTCAACTTCTCAGTTTAGGTCAAAGGTCAATTGAGCAGTTTAGGTAAAGGGTCAAACTCTTCGTACGCATGTAGAGCAGATACGCAGTTCCAGATCCCAAATACCCTCCAACAAATTGCGCGGCCCAGTAAATTGGCACTTTGACCCAGCTAATGGCCCCCGACACGGCGAGAGCAAGTGTAACGGCTTGAAATTTTGAGAAATTTTAAATTAAAAAAAAACGTAAAAAAAATGAAAAAAAAAATTCTTAAATTCAAAATTACCCGGGTTCACGTGTGCCCCAGAAACTCCGCCCACAATGAAGATGGCTACCATCAATCCCAAAACCCCACCCAACAGCGGCATGAGCCATGCGCCGAAGGCGCCTATACTTGCCGCTAGTATCGTTGCCTGGCATCCTGCGCCGACGCCAAAGAGCTAAAAAATGCGTCCATTTAAAAATGCGCGCCATTTTCAAGTTTTTAAAAATGTGCCAAAAAATTCAATTCCATATTCAATTCAAACGTTTTTTTGTGCATATATTTTTACCATTAAAACAAACGTTCCTAAAAATTCGGCAATAGCAGAACTGACGTTCGAGTTGCGAATGGATGCCTTTTGACGAGCAAATTCCTGCAGAGGTGTTTTTGTACCCATTTCAGAAAAATCGCTTGTTTGAAAATTTAGAAAAGTTGTTCTAAAATTAAAAAAAAAAGTTGTTTTAAAATTCAAAATGCGCCTGCTCTAGGCGACTTTTGCTAAGTGAGTAACAGTGGATTGTAAAGCTTGCATCAGGTAAACGTGTCATCTGCATGAAGAGCCCTTATCTTGACACTATCTGGATTAGGCCCTTAGATTAAGACAATGAGAGGTTCACAAAAACCGACATTTTGGCAATTTTTTTTGTGCGAATTTTTTTGCAAAGATAGATTGCGAATTTTTTGCACATGCTAATCTCGCCCTTTAGATTACCTGCAATTAAGCTCAAACTTGAAATCTCTCCATTAAATCAATATCTAAAAAAGATGCGTTACTGTTTCCGACTCGTAAATTTTTTACAACTTTCACTGTCAGGTTCAAGTGGAGGCGGAACCGCTTTATGGCCCATGTACAGAGAGTTTCGTAAAAACTGGAAATTTTTCTGCAATATTTACAAATCCTGGCTGTTTTTTTTTTCCAAATTTGCAAGTTGTGGTTTTCAGCGATTATGAATTTTCGCAATGATTTTCAATAGCACGAAGTTAGAGCGAACCGAATTGTGCATGTGGGAATTCCCAGGCACAAAAGTGCATTAACGGTATTTTTTGCTACAAAAGTGTGACAATTAGGGTTTTACAGTTAATGAAATTAGGTCTTGCTTCACTAATCCACAAAAGAGATGTGCGCCGCTGCGCTTCCTAAAAAATCTGCTTCCGACTGCAGGTGCCTGGCGATGAGCTCGATTCACTGTCGCCGGTTCAGTTCTCACTCCTGTCAGACTTTTTTTAGAATATAAAATTCAAAATTTTCCATTTTTTTTTCAGTTTTCGGATTAAAAAAATACTGCTTCTTAAAAATCTGAAAAACTGATTTTTATTTTTATCAAAATTTGAAAGTGTACAATGCGTTTTGTGGAAAGTCATGGATTTTTGTCTTTGTTCAGGTAATGACGGGCGGTGGAGACTTATATGAAATCCCTGACGGAAAGCCCACGGTGACGCCGACGTCGAACGGTGGTTCCACGGTGCCCGAGTGGCTCCAAAGGGTGGAGGCTCTCCACCAACGGGAATCCTTACTCCGTGGACAGTATCCACCAATACTGTCTCCACCGGTAGACGAAAATGCAAAACCACAGGCGGCGGTGTACATTGAGAACGTGCTTCTACCCACACGAGCGACCAAGGTAAACAGTACCGTCAAATTCCGCTTATGAGCCCTTATGGTATTTAGGTCTCTTTAGATATTTTTGAATTTTTTTTTGTGCATCATCCAATACGCTCTTTTTATGACATTTTATGCTGTTTATCGACTTTATACTTTATCGAGCCTCTTTTCGGACCATTACGGTAACAAAAAGTACTTTTTTTTTACTAAATTGGAGGCAGCCAAGCCTGTCGTCGACTCGTTTGGAAATTCAAGTGCAAGTGAAATTTCAAGTTTTGATTTCAAAATCATGGCGATTGTCTCGTCTCACTTTTCGACGTATCAAAATTACAAACTCGAGACGTGTGAAATTTGAAAAAAAAAAAGTTTCTGATTCATGACAACACTTTGTTTCCACTTATAACGGCCCGGCGCATAAAAATAAGTGTTGTAAGAACAATCAAAAAATGATGGCGCTTTGCAGCGCCATTAACTTTTAATTGCGATGCAATTAAGTTTCAAGGAGAAAGTCACGTGGGGAGAAGACCTGCTCCACACCTGTAATTTTATTGTCATTAATTAACAGGCTTGGGCAAAATATTTACTAAAAACTGGCAGAATATTTATTGAAATATTTACTAAAAATGGCCGAAATATTGACGTAAATATTTACAAATTTAGCCAATATTTTGCAAAATTTTGGCAAAAGCTACGGTCCAATTACGGTTTTATATATTTAAGTGACAAAATACGAGTGAGAAGCATCCACCTCCAGTGTTTGTCCAATACTTTCTATTTTTCAATGACATTAGCATGTACTTTTGGTAAGTACCTTGCAAAGGCTCTACTTGAGGGTATTTACCAAATATTATATTTTGGTATATACCCTCATTTGGTATATACATTTTGTATATTTTATGTACTCAAACTACCTGTTTGAGTACATTTAAAAAAAAATTGTAAAAAAAAACTGCGTTTTCATTTTTTTTAAAATTGAATGTCAGCGTTCAGCAACCACCAAAGCTTCAAATAAATCGTAAATAATGGAGTTTGATTTTTTGGTGACATCTTGAATCAGCGGTTAGGTTTAGCTTCTATAGTATTAAATCGGTGAACATTTTAAACATGTTTCAATATTTTGCTATGCTGCTGTCGATGTTTTCTTCTCATTGGGCATAGCTGATTGAATTTTGAGCAGCACTTTGCGAGAGGGTTGAGCTTTAAACTATTTCAAATTCACTAAATATTATTTTTTTGTACTCTTTTCCTTAATTTTCGTCCCAGCGATGTGCAAATTTTACAATCTTGCCTTTTTTGGAATAAAAAATATAATATTTTCTGAAAAAGGCTGATATATTTACTTAAATATTGATATTTATTATTTTCCCCAAATATTGAAAACATGTAAAATATTGATTTAAAATATTTTGCCCAAGCCTG
>VYYI01004678.1:0-10095 GCA_021029175.1 Bilobella aurantiaca
TGGGAGGAGTAACCATGCGGCAATGCACATCGTTGTCGTCGTCGTGGGGAGTTTCACATGTAGAATAAAAGTTCCTGACGTCAAGAATTCCGACGAGATACCCATACGGAGAGCTTGCTGGAACATAAACTATAATATACCCATACACACACACACACAGATACAAACAACAGATCAGTCTTGTTCATGATGAGTGCAAAGGGTGTAGAGTGGGAAAAAAGCCGGTGGCTCTACCGCGTCAGTACCTTCTGAGAGTCTGGCAGGCAAAGCAGGAAACATGGTTTGTGACTAAATAGATTTCTATTCTTTATCCATGAATCTGGCACCATTTTCCCTCTGTTACTCCTCCGATGAGTACACAAGCAAACACATCTCAACTCCTTCGCACAACTTCAACTCCTCCGGTGTGGATGATACTACACGAAATTACTTATACTGATCCACATATACATTCATCCCAGCCCCAGTGCTACTACTACTGCACAGCACCATACAATTATACATGAGTTGATAAAAAACACTTTGCTGGATCTTCTCGCTACGCACAGACCCGTATGAGCATGCTTGGTACATGCATATCATCCTAAGCTTAACCTACATGCTCAGCTGGCTACAACTCACCCGCCTCCACTCTGTGTTGAGTTCCCTTTTAGGAAGACATGTGATGCCATCCGAACTAGTAAATATGAGATCCGGAGGTACACAGGGTACTGCTGGCAAGGCCACGTCCCAAGTCACCTGGCCGATATCCTCCAAATGAGAGATGGACGGAATCCTCTTGTTGCTGGAACACACACTTCCCCAGATTTTCAACTGACAAAAAAAAGTATAAGACAAAATCCAAAATTTACGAGCTGAATTTTTCTCAATTATGGGATCCTCTAAGGACGGGTGGGAAAAAAATCAAACCTTCCCGGATCCTGTCGCAATCCCCTATTAGCACCGTCGTACTCCTACTACCATCACCACCACGACTACTACGGGTGAAGGGAATTGTAACAGGAGGAGTAGGAGCAGGTGACTGGCCGTAGTAAGTAGTAGTGTAGTAAAAAGGTTTTAAATCACCGAGGATCTTCCCTGCCACTGGGGTCTTCTTGTAATATCGTTCAAAAGAAAAGCGTACTTACTCTCGACAAGTTGTGTAGCAGGAGTGGCAGAAGTGGTAGTAGTAGCAGTGTATAGCCGTAGTGGGATTTCTTGCGGCATTTTATATTTCCTGTCTCCCCTCACATCTCGTCTGTACACCCCTGTGCCATACGCAAGGTTCCATATATTCATCCGCTCACGTATACTCTCCTGTGAGGTGCTAAGCATAAGGTAAGGTTTCATTGGAGGCAGCTGAAGGGGAGCGTATATACGATGTTTGCATGTGTGTGTGTGTGTCTGTGTGTACGTTTGCCCCTCCGTGGAACTCTCGCGTGGTTGACGTTCGAGAGGGCTTCCACTTGAGTCTCAGTCCAAGGAAGATAGCACTGTAGGAAACCACATCAGTCTGTCCTCGTCCATGCTGGCTGCACACATGCGGCAGACTGACTCAGAGCCCGACAGTATAGGACTGTACTAACTACGACGGCGAGCAAAACTGAAATCATCATCATTTTATCATCAGTTGCATTATTGAAACGCAGGCGGATTCAGATCAACTTGTCTCTCCATCCCTACTCTAAATATACAGAGAGTATATTTATATAGAGGGAAAATCAGTTGAACCTCTTACAAGATCACCTCTACCATAGTTATTATTACAACAGTTATTATACTAACACATCAAATCTCGTCAGTTATTATCTATATATGTATACATATATACCTGGTGAGGGGAAACATTGTGTCAGAGCGACGGAGAAGAAGAATACTAATAACAATAATAACACCACCCCGTCGTCCCAACCAGAACAGCACCAATCATATGGACACTAAACAGTTTAAAGATTCGGATTTTTTTGTGCCTTACCCCATATCTACACACTTGTGCTATATATCCAGATCTTGTGAAAAGCGTTTGTTCTACTCACTGTACTGTACTACTGCACTGCAAGTGAGTGAAGGAAAGGGTGCTCTATCTCGGCATCGGCCGCTAATATTATTATTTTCCGTCGGGGTTACCTTCCCCATCCCACAACACCGTTTATTATTATCCTCTCCTGGCTGAGACACTAACACTCTTCAATAGGCCCTTGGTGAGTGTGCACACAAACAGGAACACACATATATACAGGCAGTCAGACAGGCAGACACTGATTGCAGTGTACGAATGGACGGGCCGGGCCAGCTCGAATCTGCTGCTGCTGCTGCTGCTGCTGTTGTTCCAGTGTTGAGACTCACGGGCGGGAAAGTCAGTGAATATTGAGGAAGGAGACGAACAAGAGGGAGGAGAAAAGTTGGAATTGAAGGTCTAGAACTCTCTCACGGTATCTCCAAAAAATCCGTCCCTATAATTGACGGGACAGGGGTGGCTGTCAAGCAGTGTTTGTAATCCGGTGTTTGTGGGACGAATTCAGTGCCTTGTCGTTTCGCCCTGGCCTTCATGGCTCATTTCTAGCTGTGAGCAAAACTAACTGTGGTTGGTGTCATCGCCTGTGAACTTGTGTGCGGATTTGAGGCATACACTCTGCTGTGCTGACTATGTGTGAGCTGGGTTGACTGATAGGAAACTTCCTATGACGTGCCGTGGTCATTGAGACTCCGTGTGTGTGCCCATGTGTATAAATACATGTAAATATATGTACACGAGGATAATATTTAGGTTCGGCGGAAAACCCTCCTAACTCCAAGATACATTCATCAGGTCAGGATCCCAGGAATGAGATCCTCTCAAAATATTGGCTCATCGTAATTAAATCATCTCCTACACGCGGAGGACGAAGGAACTCTCCCAGAGCCAGCCCAGGCTTAATAATACAGTAGGGACGCTCATAAATAATACATGTACATGCATGTACATGTCAACCCTCCGACCAGAGAGTAGTTTGTTTCATGTTCACAATATGATATATCTGGAGGCGCAGAGGTCGGGACGTTTAACGTGAACTAACTCATACAATAATAATAATATCATATAGTGCGACCGTGACCGGCGAGTGGTATGGAGATAACAGGGAAGATTTTGAGCTAACTCTGCACTATCAACATCTACTATGAGCCATCGTTGTTATCTGTGTGATTAAAAAATTGCAAAGTATCGGGAAACCTGTATGTACACAAATGCATGTAAGCCGAGTGTCCGTTCAGACTTGTTGACATTCTAGTGAGTTGGTAAAATTTGTCTCTGGCATAATCTTAGCGTCCCCGTGTACTATTCCGTGTAATAGGTTGTGTTCAAGCAGTTGTTTTGGTTGGCCGTGACACTCTTGTGATAGCGATTGAGTGATAGAGCAGTTCTAGTGGTCAGTCGTGGGCCCTTGGCAACTACAAGAAATATTGGACTGGATGCAAGACCAGGGTTTCTTTTTGGCATGACTCATTCCGTGTATTCCCAGGGATTTGGTGAGCGGAAGTGATTAGGAAAAGAGCGGATCTAATACTGTACGTACCCTCTGTGACATTGGGAACATGAGAGCGGCGAAGGGCAAGTTCGACTGCATCCCCTCCACTGCTGGCTCTCTATGAAAGGGAAATTTAGGCGGCTAGTAGTGTTGCGACCGAGGACGAAACTGAAGGCGATTCACACGCCCGCTCCTTTTAACTGACGCGACGTGACCTGGGCCAGAGGTTAGTCGGTTAAATGGAAACGTTGGGCTGTCGAATTCAGTACTTGAACGACACGGACCCCTTCGCTTGCACATCCTTATTTCCCGAGCCGACCAGACCCCCCATCTACAGCTTTAATGTACACCTGCCGTTAATCAATCAGATTGCCACCGTTCATCGCATCCTCAATGCTCCTCACCGGGTAAGCAATTATGTACACATGAAACCTTGTGTCCTATCCAATCTTATCACACTATTACTATACGAAACTACTTTGTTACTTTTTAGCGCCGCGGCTCATTCTCTCATGACTCTAATATGGCATGAAACGGCTGTGGCTGTAGGTTGCAAAAACAAAGTATATACGGCGGCAGCGGACATGGGCTCATAGAGACAACTTTCAGTATCGCCCACACTACTCATAGCACTACTGACTTCTTCCGCACATTCCCCCGTCAGTTTTATGACCGAGTGCATGGATGCACTTATGCGCATCGACCACCACCACTTTCAGTTGAATAGGTGTGTAGCTGCGCTGTGGCTAACGCGAGCAAAAGTTTACACGTTTGAAATAATTACAACATGCACACATGACATTCTTTCCCGTGGTGACAGAGCCTGGGGGGGAGAGAGGCCCATTTGAGCCAGGGAACTTTTTTTAGCGCATCTGAGTGTGTTATTTAATTAGGTTATTATTACATGTGGGAAGCTCCTGCAGTCGTGTAAGTTCCAACAACAGTTGCTCTACTGTTGTGCTGTGGAAAATGCATGTACCCGGGCAGGGACGGTAGAGGAGAACCCCTAGGAGTAGTTTCTGGCTCTGGCGAATTGCACCCTGTCATAATTAAGTCTCATGCGAATGAATTATACGCTGAAGCACTATGTGGCGAATAACAAGTTTTTCCTCCCGTCATTTTCTCCGTCACAATATGTGAGGTGATGGGGGGATGCGTATGTATTGGTGGGTATTGCTCTCTGCGGCATCCACCGCACTGTCGAGGCCGTACGGAGCTGATTACCCGCCGTGTCTTCTCTCTGATGATGACTGACTGAGAGAGTGAGGTTGGAGAGGAAATGCTCGATGAGGGGATGACTTCCTCCCAAGAAACTGTAATGGCATTTCTTCACATCTATTAAATTCCTACACGATCCTATCCGAACGCGTGTTTCTTGCTCGTTTGCAAATATATACTACCCCGCCGTACACTTTGGAACGAATCAAGCTGTCAAGTGGTCAATTTATTTGAGGTTCCGTTCCCGTCAAGTTTTTCCATCCCCGTGGACCCCGTCCGTGGATTCTGGTGTGAGCTTGTGTGTGTGTGTGTGTGTTTGTGTTTGTGTGTGTGTGTGTGTGTGTGTGTGTGTGTGTGTGTGTGGAGGGGATCATTGGGAACTGATCTGGTATGTATGTTCCGTGTGAGTTAGTACATTTGTCGCCTCGAAGAATCCCTGTATGTACGTATGTAAAGGAGGATGATGAGTAGAGGAACGTTTTCATTTATTTCATTCACACATAATAATATGCCATTTCATTCTCATTTAGTTAATGTCTTGCTATGGCCGGTTTTGGTTAATGGGTTGCACTTTATCTCCCTGTATTTATTTACCCCTTGTCATTTTTACACACATGCGGCTACATATTTCCCTCTCAGTCCACACGACGCGGGCTTCTTTCACAGTTTGCATAATTATTCACACGGGATGTGTGTGCCTGTGTGTGTGTGTGTGTGTGTGCGTGGAACTCTTTGGAATGTTTACGCCGTACTTCTTTCAAGGCACTCTCATCATCTCTCTCAGCGTCTCGAGTGTGTGTATGTGAATGTGTGTCTAACAGAGTGTATGTGTGTGCGCGCGCCGTGTCCCATCATCTTTGAAAAGCTGCTCTGGAAATCGGCTCGAATTTTCAATGTGATTCCGTCACGCTGTCATAACTCTACTCGTGCTCACACAAAGTGAAAAATCAACGAGTTCTTTGCGTTATCCCTTTAGATGAGCTTTCATGAATGAGTCTACTGGTAATTTAAGGCTGAATGGAAAAGTTTTTAAAAAAAATATTCCGTTTTTCTTTGCCACGTCCGATTTTTTGTCCCTTTATAATAATAATTCCTTCCCAAAAAATGGCCAACCTCACATATAGTAATAATAAGACCAGGAGCAGAAATGAGAGAGAGAGAGAGAGAGACAGGAATTATGTGTTCTTTCTTGGTGGAGTAATAACTGTGTGTGGAAAGGGAATTTTCTCTCTCTTCCTCCATTGGCGTCCACCTTCTTTGTCTTTTCCGAGAAGAGAATGGACGATTTACATCCACAGTCGCCTGATCCCTTTTCAGTTTTGCACGACTCCCTCCCATATGATTTACGACCTCAAGCTCCTGCCTGTCCGCCACGGCCTGGTCTTTATTACCAAAACTATATGGTGTGGCAGAGTGTAAGCGACGGCGGACAGAGATGATGACGATGACGACGACGACTGTTCGGCTCGCCGCTATGGAGGCAGTTTGCTGAAGAAGCAATGAAATCTGTGAAAAATGAAAGTAATTACAGGGAGGAAAATATAGCTGTTTTAACCTCTTTTCATGATCTGTGCAGTTCGTTTCTCAGTTGTCCTCCATGATGTGATGAGGTAACGATGCATGACGGAAGGTGCAGGATGAGACGGGGCAGTGGAGATAGGATCCCATCGCGTGCGTGCGTGCGCTGCATATGGGAGTAGAGAACTTCAAAGACTTGTTCAAAATGTCCGTGTTGTTAATATATTTGCTCCTGTGATTTATTTGCAACTCTATATATTTCTGTGAGGTGCCACGGTGGGGAACATTATTATTAGGCTACAGTCTTCTCCTTCTAGACCCTGGAGCCGAAATCACTGTCAAGTAATTCCAGTGGTGGAGCTCCCACAGGGTTTTCTCAGAACAGAAGGTCCTTCAAGTGCGGCTTATTTTGCTACGACGATTCCAGTGTGTGTGTCGACCCCGTGTGTAAGGGAAACGTAGTGTAGGTCGAATGTGCATACATCTCAGTTTTGTAAGAAAACGTTTTAGCCGAAAAATTAAACATTGGACCGCAAGGTCGCAAGTGATCATGATAGAGTATAGCCGACGTCCGAAGTTGTTTGAACTTTTTATATAGCTGTCTCAACGTTTGAAGAGCTAATGGGATTTTGGGGACCACTGCGAGGAGGACCTTCCCCGACCGGCAGGAGGATCACGATTCCTTCAATGCCCCTTGCTTTTGGGCACTAATATGTATGATGGCCAATAATATGATTGTGCAATGTACATATGTGGGGAGATCCGCGAAGATGAGCATCAAGTATATTGTGGTTGTGGTAATAATATTTTCCCTCTTCTGTGCTTGCCCAATGAATTTGCCCTGTTATAACAATGGTTGAGTGTGAGATTATTATTACCCAAGACTGGGGTGGCATTGCTCATAGTTTTTTTTTTCAATTGGAGTGGCGCTGGGAGTGTGTGGAGAGTTAGTGCGCGCGTGCGAAGAGTTTTTCTCCAATTTCATTCTTCTTCGTCTCCTGTATGTATAGTTGTCATCTTATAGTGCTGTTGACGGATGTTGAGGAAATATGGCGGTGTTATGGTATAGCCAGCCGTCTTGAACCGGTGGTGGTAGTCATTGTTATGATTTCAGGTTATGGCTGAAATAAATGAGAAAACGTGATAGGCTTTTACTTTTTCTCGCTCTTCCACACTATTTCTCCCTCCCTGTGGAAATCTTGTAAAGGGCCTTTGAGCCTCAAGATGAGTGTGAGAATCTATTTCGTATTTCTTTTCTCAAATTCTAGTCGACTTATATGGATCTATGAGGGAGAGAGAGAGAGAGAGAGAGAGGGAGGGAGAAAAGTCCCTCAAAAGTTATGCAAAAGTGGACATGCAATTCGGTAGATATTTATTTTTGTGGTAGATTTTTCCAAGGCTACGGCTACGACAGTTCGTCAACGGCCACGGTAGTAGTGGCGGTAATAAAACTATTCAACCACCCCCGTAATGATGATGCTGTGGACAATTAGGCAAACACCACGAAGGCACGCACACGGAGCTTATTATATATACGAAGCGGCTGCTGCATCAAAGTTATAACAAACAACTCCTGCCTGCCTTTCAGGTGGAGGGAAAATCATTGTTGTGGTGGGGGACAACACGGTGGTGTAGTTACTGGGGTTGTTGGAATTATGTGTGGAATGTTTTTGCAGTGTAAAACTCTGTTGTTGTCCTCACTCTGCCTCCTCATTATTTATGGTGATTATCCTATTACTGTTCTTGCTAAGGAGGCTCCCTTGGAATTTTTCACCTGTTTAAAGCAGGGCAACGAGGGCTAATCGGCAATGATTACGACCAAAGACTCATCCTCACTCTCCTGGCGGAGGACATAGGCGGTGTGGGCTCGAGTCAATGGAATGGCAAAGGAATATTGCATAAAGGGTCATTACAGTGCGTGGAAATGTAAATTTTTATCTCACACTTTTCCCAATATTTAAACCATATACGTATGTGAATGTTTATTCAAAGATTTGCGGGCCAAATCATGAGAGTCGCTGATTTTGGGTGATTACGTCAGAAGTCTACCCGGTAGTGTGTTTAGATAGACCAGGTTTAACAAACGAGAGATAACGGTGGTCAATAAATTCGGGATTTTGTCTGGTAAGTTAGTGCACTTCCGCCTCACATCCATGACGTGGATGATATTTTCAAAGTTTCATACCGAGCAGAGTCACTGTGGAAGGCTCTCAGCCTTAAATTTATAAACTTGGAGGGTGAAGGATCTTTATACGCTGGAGTTCTCAATGATTCCCATGCAGTCATCGTTATTTGGACGACGAATTAGTTAGAGGAATAATAAAAGGGAGTTTAGATGAACCTCAGGGGGGAGTTGGAGTTCATGTTTGAGTTTTCTCGGCCTTCTCGCGTATTTACTTTGCGTGGTAGTGAGCATGATGTTGTGCCAGGTATGATGGGGCACCAGACCTACTACTCCCGTCCACCATGTAATATATGGGACGAGTTTTGGCCCGGCAAGCCCAGGGCATAGGCGTTTTGACATTACTCACTGAGAGAGTATCTCTCCTACTCTTGTTTTCTGTCTCATCATCATCATCATCATCATCATCATCCCGTGTTCTGAGGGGAGTTAAAGGGAAGCAAGTGAAAACATATGCAGCATATGCATGTATATGCGTCTCCACGTGAGCCTTACTACTCCCATTCTAGTCATTGCTAAATTTGCAAGGAAAAATCCTAGTTGAACCGAGCTGTTTTTACGACCGGAGAGTAAGAAGTAGAAGAAAAAGGCTGAGAGGAACATGCTGTACCCGCTGGAAGCGTGAGATAAGTTGTATTATCTCAATAGAGCGACTGGTACATGGTCCTTCCCCCTTACTCTCGGACGGAACTCTTTCTCTCTCTCTCATATTATTATTGCATTCGTATAAGGTGCTCTCTCCCTGTCGGTCTCGTTCGTCCGTTGCACGCAAGCATGTGCTTGTATGTTCTTAATGTAGCTGGTGGGATCCGTATAAAAAGTGGGTTTAGTCACAGTCTTGTGGGAGCAGGCATGCATAGTGATCAAATTGAATTTGGGCTTTCTCACTCATACAACCCAGTGTGGCACACATGCACTTATGCAATCACACGCAAACACACGCGCAAACATATGCACATGCGCACACACACGCACAAATACTAATATACACACGCACACGCACACATGAATCCACAATGCATCCACATAAACACACATGGTTACATAAAATTTGAGACTAGCGCACACATATATACTCGTACCCAAACCCAAGCAGACGCAAACACACATGCCAGCCAACGGAGACACGCACACTCACACACACACACACACACACACACATACACATACACACACCTACACACACGAACACAAACACACACACACATACACACACACACGAACACAAACACACACCCAGACGCATAGGTAGACACGTCACGTGCACACCTATAATTGTGCGTACATGTGATTATCCCCCTGTTTTCGGACCCGAATCCCTCCTATCTGGGTGTGAGAAGTGTGAGTTTGTTGGTGTGTCTGTCTTGAGAGACTCATGTATGTTTACTGTGTCCTCCTGTTTCTATATGGCCTCACAGTATGGTTTATGGTTTAAAAGTCTACGCACACAGAGCAGTAAGACACGCGGGAAGGGAAGAGAGGAGCAGACAATTTGATGGAACAACACCTGTAAACTGATAGACCTCCTTTCTTATTCCTCTTCTACTGCACTGGTGCTCCTCATGGAATTTACATGCATCCACATACATGTGCGCACACACACACACACACGCACAAGCACAACACCCGGTCGCACATAAACTGAAAGACAGACAGACTCTCAGCACGGAGGACTGTGAATGAGAGCCTTCG
>VYYI01004679.1:0-10093 GCA_021029175.1 Bilobella aurantiaca
TTATCTTTAATTTAGTGTATAATAATGACCCAGGTTTGATTAAAAAAAAACCAAACACTTGAGACCATATCCTGGTTAGTTTTGGGTGTGTTTGTAAATAAACCATTCTGCCAGCAATTCTATGATAAACGTCAAGAGTTCGAATCCCATCAGCACCTATAAGGTTTTATTGCATTTTTCAAAAAATGGATTTTGGGGGTTTAATTTGCACTTTTTATTATTTTTGAAAATTTTGAACACGACTGTTAAATTTTGAAAAGTTTGAAACAGTTTTTTTTTTCGCTAAAAAAATTTAACCCGACTAAGCTTTGAACCCGCGGCACTATGTAATACCTTTCATAACTTAGACGACTAAGCTGTGAGGCATTAAGCTATTAAGCTTGTAGTCGAATGAGAACAAACACGACTATACTCTGCCAATCTCTTGTGCTGCTAACCTTATGCGTCAAAACAATGCTGTTTGTTATAAAAAAAATTATTTATTTCTATTTAGTCTTTTAAGTCTACTTCAGTTAATTTTAAGCAAATTTGAAAACTACGTTTTTGGTCACTACGCTTTTTGCTACTACGCTTTTGGTCATCTACGCTTTTGGGCAACTACGCTTTTGGTCACGACGATTTTGGTCACTACGCTTTTGGGCAACTACGCTTTTGGACCTACGCATTTGCGACTACGCATTTCGATCTACGCATCCGTCCGTTTCCCCTACATAACTCGATCATATAATTATCTGCACTTGATATTTTCATATCCAATCACACAGAGATTACTTGATAAATGGAAAATGTTGAGAAGAGACAAATTTGATAATTAATTAAAGAGAGTATCGGCAACTTTTTATGCCAGAGTCACAGTGTAGTGAAACGTTTGCAATGGTTTGCCTAGCTATATTTGCCTATAGGCCTGGTCAATGTTTGCGTGTGCTAGTGAGTGGATGAGGGTGGCCTCGGCCTGTTAAGTTGACTAGGAAGTTCTGAGGTCTGAAGTTAATGGACTTTCTGCTGCGCAATGAACGTGGTGTTGACCACCGAGGAGCCTCTTGCTTAGGCAGATGCTGAGCACAACCCTGAGTTTGCTTAAGAAAAGTTTGACAAAGTACTGAGCTGAATGGCTTGTATAGAACTTTATTGAACTTCAGTATTTGGCCAAAGTCTTACATTAATTAAATTATGATAATTGTGATGTATCTATAATTCTTAACAAAAATAAAGTACCAGTAAAACATGTTAGGCAATTATATTTTATACTGTATTTTTAAGTTAGAAGGCTACAAACGCCTCTTCTCTATCAGTTTCTATAGTTATCTGTACTTGTACAATTCATACCCAATCAACCGCTGGAATTATTTCTAATAAACGCAAGGTAGTTTTTTTTACGTATGCTGAAGCTAGTTAAGGATTTCTAGTTGAATTTAATTAATAAATTTGCAACCAACTTTTGGGAATTGAGTTTTACTCTATTTTTTTTTGTAAATCCGTTCGTTACTGATGGTACAATATGCAATTACAAGTAATCCAAAAGCCGGGCCTAATAATTAAATGCCGTTTGCTGTTGGCAGTTGCGGCGAGAACTGAAGTGTTTCCCATAAAATAAAATTATGAATGCTCAATTATTGGAGCTAGGCAAAAGAAATAGTGTATGAATGCGTTGTAGTTATTAGTTCATCCTGTTTTTTTGGACTTTAATATATGCAAACAAACTTTTTTTTTTCATTGGAGGTGTTAGCAACATCGAATGTTTAGAAATTACAATCGTTTTAACATTAAATAAATGACCATCGTTAAGGAACTGAATTTGTTTGATGTTTTTAGTTTAGCTAACGGAAGGTAAGGATAAGGGTAACAGTGGTGTTGAGAATAACATTCCCATAGGTGTGTAGGCAGAAATTTCTAGAGGCTAATTCAAAAGCGTTTCCGACAGTAATACTGACTCGACGACAGGATCTTTTGAATTTGCGCTCATACAATGTAGGATAGTAGTATCGGTAATTGTACGCAGAAAAATAACTTTCTGACGCAATGCAAATGTTAATACACTGCTGAACAATGAAGATACTAATTACAGTTAAGCCGATGTCAAAAACACTGAACAATAATACAGTTGTAAAATTTAGCTTTCCACGCAATAGCGTAAAGGACAAACAAATTGATATAGTTACTATTCCGTAGTACGCCACTTGCGCTGCATATTTGTGCCAGTCGTTGAAAATAGTGAACAAAATTTGGATTATTCTGAAGGCACGACGGATTTCTTCCCTCTGATATTCTTCACATACCTTCTGTTTCGCATTGAATATTCTGAGCCAGTTGGCTATAAGTAAGGTTACAATTTGCATGTTCATAAGACTAAAACCGCCCCAAAATGTACACCAATTCGATATGGCAGTGGATGAGAAAACTGCAGCGAAAACGGCAGCGTGATGATTTCTCAGTGTAAATAGCCAAATAGTTAGGACGTTATAAATTAGAAAGAAGTCCGTTAGAAAGGACACAATCAAAAAAATTGGAATAATGAAATATAGGGCCATGATCACAAAATTTG
This sequence comes from Bilobella aurantiaca, assembly GCA_021029175.1. NCBI lineage: Eukaryota > Metazoa > Arthropoda > Collembola > Poduromorpha > Neanuridae > Bilobella > Bilobella aurantiaca. The sequence continues at coordinate 2,543 of VYYI01004679.1, forward strand.
TAAAGTTCACATAAATGCTTTTCACTTTGTTTCTCCCGATAGTTGTTCCAGGTATTTGGTTATCTACAAAGTTAAATCCAGAAATATTTGACAATTGAAATACATAAATTTAAAATGTAATAGTTTAGAAATTTGGAATTTGTTTTTTTTACAAACAAGGAAAACCTTATTCTATAATTTCAAAATGTGGAAAAGGAGGAAATGAATTAACCCTCTGAGACTCGATCCCAGCAAATATATAGAAAAAGTTGCTTATGTTATCCAGGAGACCAAGGCGATATGTGAAAAGAGTCTCAAGCAACAATCATTTGGTTTGCTATCCCACAATACACGGCAATGCACTGACTTTAAGGTATGGAATTTACAGCTGATTTAAACAATAGAGTATTATTATATTGCTGCCTTTTAGAGTAGAATACTAGTTAGAATCAAATGATATAAACTTGTAATTTCTTTAAAAGTTTATGGAAATTTTTCTCTTGTAAACTGGAAAATGGAAATGAAAATGAAAACTTACAATTTTGTGAAAAATGCAAATTTTTTCTGATTTTAAATTTATATATTTTCCTGTCTAAATTCATAAGCTGCGTATGATATGATACTTTTACCTCGAAAAAAAAAGGAATGTGGTTTTGTAGTATAAAAATCACTGACCTGGGCTTTTTTCATAAAAAATATGCGACCATAAAAGAGGAAAATTTACAATAACTTAAGGGGTTCGGGATAAAAATCATCCACACGTCAAACATGAACCTTGATAGGGGTATGTGAGTAAAGTTCGGCACCGATCCCATGCAAAAATGCTTAAGCCTAAATTTAATGTCAAGAGTAACAAACTGCATTTGAAATTATTTTGGACAAATTTACCGGTTCATTAATATTTCAAATGTTGGATTGTTCTTGCAAGTTGATTTTTGATGTGCAAATGTACTAATTTCCACAATTTCATACTAAAACGAAGAATTAACTTACGTAGCTTGTGGTTGATGTCAAGAATCTGAGTACATAGTGGGATTAAAAGTGAAGTGGAGTGATTGAGCATACGCTCGCCATATACGCAGTGCAAAAACATAACGACCGTACCCAAATTCAGTGCAAAATATGAGGGATTATGCCTCATTGTAAGTGTTTGGTAGACATAGAGTGTAGTAGAGCAGTATGCAAGGGGACGTATAAGATGATTAAAATTTCTTGTTTTCTGAAAAACGTCTTTCTCAACGAAAAGTATTTGCCACTTGCGCTTCCTGCGAACGAGAATGTAAGGACAAATTTTGAAGTATGCTCCGATACTTAGATATGTTGAAAGTATGTTGTATACTTCTTCATCAACCATTTTTTGTAGTTATGCTTCAACAAAGTGTTGATTATTTATCCGGTTCAGTGATAAAGGAAAAAATTGCTGAACAGAAACTTCACCTTATTGCCTATAAGCCCACCACTATTACTAACTTAAGCCTTCACAGAGTGAGCAGCTACTAAGTCAACTCGTTAGTTGTGCTTAAAGTTTGCTATGATACGCAATAAACAATTTAAGTAGTCTCGAGCACACGGGTTTTGTAAAAATTGTACTTTATACAGAACTAATTTATTAAAATCAAGAATAATGGGTTTTGTCAACATGGAAAGAGGGGTATGGAAAGTGTGGGGCAGGATATCATTAGCATAGACTTCAAATTCGGTAATAGTATACGCCTATTTATATTATTTAAAGTATTGCTAACCCAACTAAATTGAGACAATTAATTTGAGTTGCTTTGTATGTCAGAGGTAATTTAATTAATTCTTAAAGTATAGTCAATCAATGGATTTGGAACTCAAGCTCAAGATATACGGAAATGGTAAAATGTCCGTTCGTTCACCAAAGTGCACATTGCCCATTTATGACAACTTGTCTTTGTGAATTGAGCCGATTGTTTTTGACTTTGTGTTTCAATGCCTCATTTGAGCTCTATTAAAATGGGGGTTTAGCGGAGAAGGGGTATTCCAAGGCGGGATATGGTTCTGGAGCGCAACATAGCAAAAATTATGTCTGATACCAGTCGAGTAGAATCGGGCCGTCGATACTCTTGAACATAGCCCACAATTATAAGTAAGCTCCAATACTTAAAAATTAGGAAAGTATTTTGTAAACTGTTTTATCAAACACATTTTAGGCAAATCGTGCTAACAATGTGTTGATTATTTTTACGGTTCTTGATTTTGTAATTTTGCGGAATTAGTATTAGGTCAACTTCTGACCTAATGCAACTATATAATTTACTAATACTAACACGCAACCTTAACTGTGAAACAATACAGAAGCGAGCAGCTACTAACTAAACTCCGATGAATTGGTTACTATTCACCATCTTAAGCAATCAAAAAATTGTATATTTGCCCACAAGCAAAACACGGGTTTGGGTTTTTTTTCTCTCTAGTTATACTTTGCAAGATTAATTTTTGTGAGTAGAAGTATTGGCGAACCTCCTAACGTTAATAAAAAATATATACTCAAAATTTTTGAAGGAATTATTTTATTGATTTGTTGTAATTAAGTCGTTAATTGTTTGGAAAAGTTGTTCCTACATCAGACTCCATGCATATTATATTGAAAAAGAGTTTAGGTTTTAGGTTGGGACTTGTTAGTTTTATTTTATTAAATTTATTAAATGAGAACAAGAATGTTTATGTATATTTTCTAGGTTACATTTTCTGAGGGTATAGTAGTATGGCGGTTAAGCTTTTAATGCTTAATCATTCTCAACATTTCTCGCATTCTGAGGTCGAGACTCAGCTCCTACTTTGAGGAAAAATATCCTCGACGTTGCTGGTCTCGATAACGCCAAGATAAAACTTACCAAAAGACAAGGTCTTCAGGTCTATCAGGAAAAAAATTCACGTAAAGAAGTATTCTCTCGACAGATAGCTCATCTGGAAAATCTGCGTATGCAGGTTGATAAGAAGGGGCGGAAATCCGACCAAAGTGTTCCTAAGAAGATTATCTATCCTACGAAAGTATCTACGTTAAAGCGCATTTGAGTCATTGAGATTATTAAGTATATAGCGGAAGCACAGCGAAAACTACTTTATGTTTTTGTTTTGTCTGTCCGTCCGACTATTATTTATATCTCGGGAACTATTGAACCGATTTACTGTGACCCCCCATTGACCCCCAAAATGACATCAAAGTGACCTTTCAATATCAAACTCTATAGTTTTGCATGAAACAAAAGAAACAGACAAACAGAAAAGGCGATCTCTTAAGGCGAAGAAGTTCGGGCTAAAATGTGTAAATGTAACAGGAATATTTGTTTTTTTGGGTTAACAATTTTCCCAGAAGCACTTTATTATCTGCTCGTTTGAATACATGATTGATGGCTTAGAGAATTCATATACAATACATAGTGACGATACAAAATTGACAGTCTTGTAACTTTACTTGAATCTAAAAAATACTAAAAAAGCAAAATATTTCTTAGCAATTATTACTTTACAACTTCAATAATTTTTGTATTCACCTGCAACTCGTTTTGATTATGGCTTACGCCAAATGTCAAATAAACGATTGATTGATACGAAATTGGATAATTAAACAAAGAATTTTGCATAATGGTAATCATAGCATATTTGCTGAATGAAACAGGTATTTTTGATTATTTCCGTTAAGTCATAAATCTAAAGTTATAATTAACATTTTCGTGTAATAAACTCTGCTCAAATGAAAGGAACAGTGAAACTTTACTTTTAGAATTAAAATTATGTATAAAGTTACGCCATTACTGCGCGTAATCAAGTTGAATAATTCTCTTTCATTCTATTCGAACCTGTGATTTCTATGTCTGGTATTTATCCTTCGTTTTTGGCGTATTTATAGCTAATCCGACTTTGTCAAACTCGCCTATTGTGAGAAAGCAGTGGTTGATATTACAGAGGTAAAAAGACAAAATGAAATAAAACTAATTATTTACACTTTATAGCCTAACAAGCCTGTCCATTTACAAAAATACTCTTAAGGGTCTTCCACTTCAAGTTCCTCAAACTGGTTTTTCAATTTGACTGATTTTGTTTTCAAACCGACAAGTCTTCAAAAACGCAGGTCAAGAGACTAAAAAAGGGAACCCTTATGGGTACTGCAATTTTATGACAGGGTTGTTTGCCTCATCAGAGTAATAGACAATCTTAAAAATTGAACTTATAAGCACATTTTTAATATTTTCAGGATGACAACAAAATTATCATGGTTATCGGTCGCCTTGAATGTCGCCTTATGTGCAACATCTCCTCATATGCTTATGGTGGGATATGTAGCGTGTCCGAAAATTGGAGACAAGGACTCCGTTGCCTTGAAGGCAATTGCTCATGTGACGGTGGTAAAATATACAATTCCAAATACAACCCAAATTTAGAGGGCTGTCCTTTTTTGGGTGCCTGTCAAAGCCCCGAGGGTTCAAGCTGCAACATCGATGCCTTGCCGACATATCTGAACAATCAACGCATATGTGCGCATGTACTAGTGGCACATCTATAGCCAACGGTACGCTCTGCCGCTGCAGCGACGCCTCTTACGGTTGGACCAGTGAATTCAACAAATGCTTTCCTTACGCTAACTCCAACTACAATGCCACAACAAGGAGTTTTGTCTGTGCACCAGATTACACTATTCAAAACGATGTCACACCGGTCATGTGACTGTTTAGTTGTAAAAGGGGACCCTAATTCTGGCATTCTAAAAGACTCCTATTACGATGCGTACGCAGGATCATGTTCTTGCAACCGTCCGAGAGAATTTTACGCAAACAAGACCACTTGTATCTGTACGGGAACGGCGGCGATAAACAACGATATTGGAGTATGCACAGGATACACGCGCGCGATATACCAACCACCGAGATACCGTTGTCCTCGTGGCATGACAGCAAACGATATGAAAATGTCATGTGAGTGTACCGTGCCAGGAGCAACTTACAAAGATTTCAGAAATGGTTGTATGTAGCCCAATGAGAATTTCTATTCATAGTCAATAAAGTAACATATGTTAAAACTTTTTGTGGATGCGTGATGGCTTTCTAATAAAATCATTCTGCTACTTCTTGTTGCCATAAATTATTTCAACTCATTGACGCAAATGATTATGAACAATTTCGTGTCTATGGAAAAGTCATTTTGCTTATTGACGCGAGGAAATTTTCCAATGTAAAATCAAGCAATTTTTGTATTTTATTCACGCAACCCACGTCAATTGTCATTGAAACGGATTTAGTCAAAAATTACCATCTGGCTTAAAATAAGGTCATTTTAACTCAACTGTAGTTAACTAATATTTGAGCAACTGAATTTATCTTATAAAATCTTATGTAATATAGTTGTTAGTTATTCCGGGAAGGCAATTCCAAATATCCTTTTTTTTTTTCAAACTATAGATCATCGTTGTAAAAAAAAAATCTTCAAAAATTTCAACAAATCCATAATCTCGTTACACATACGTGGCAAATTTATTGGTCTTCAGCCCTTCAGCTAAGATGTGTAAATATTCCATAGGGTTTCTTGTAGCCCTCTGAGAATTCTGAAGGCTGGCCTCATTTGTATATAGTCACCTGCGGTTATAAGGGGAAAACTACGGCTATACGTCACGTGAGGTTGGTGTAATTATTTTTTGGACTATGCCCGCAAAACAGGATGGTACGGATAATCCTAACGCTCAACATATGATGACTATGCAATCAATATATAAGGTTATTGAATGGCCGATATACGCCGTACATGGGTTGTCAAATGAAATTATTCACGTGAGTATTTTCTATAGATCTTTTTAAGCAAAGTTGAAGTTTTAGAAGCAACGCAGTCCTTGCAGACTTAATAAACGTTTTATGTCACATATAATCTTATATGCACATACATACATATTATTTATACATATAAATATACTTAATACTCACGTTAAGCAGCTCCTTTATTCCCTAGATTAAATGGATGCAGTTTAAAGTAAGCCACTATTTTATTCGTCGTGATAAATTATAATTAAAGAAGAGGATTTATCCAAGAAAGTTCACGTTCGGGTGAGTTAGTAAGTTTCTGTTTCAGGCGATATTTTTTTCTTAAGAATGCAACTGGTTCTGTCGGCGTTCAATTCTCTTGTAAAGCCGCAACCGCAAGACCCTGTTTTCATATTATAAGTGGCGTCTAATAGAATACCAGAATTTGGGTCCCCTTTCACGACCAAGCAGTCACATGACCGTGTAACATCGTTTTGTTTAGTGTAATCCGGTACACAGTAGATAATTCTTGCTGTGTCATTGTACTTAGCGTGAGCGTAACCGTGGCAGATGTTGATTACAGGGTCCCAATATGAGGCGCCAGAGCAGCTGCATTGCGTACCGTTTGCCAGTGTCGTGCCACTGAAACATGTGCACATTTGTTGTGATTGATCACATGTCCCAGTTAGACACTCGAAGTCTCTTTTGCAGCTTGAACCCTCGGGGCTTTGACAGGCACCGAAAACGGGACAACTAAATCCATTTGAACCGTAGTAGGGATTGTGTATTTTACCGTCGTCACACGTGCACACACCATCAAGGCAGCTAACGCCTTGTTGCCAATTTTTGGTTGGGCTACATAATTCATATTGCAATGAACTGCAATTAGCGCAGATCAGAAGGGTGAAGGCGACTGCTATCCATAATAATTTTTTTGTCATTCTAAAAATATTCATAATAAATTGTGGTTTTAGTTGTCTTTTATTACAATCTTACAATTTCAAGAACAGCAACGCAAAATAAGTAACTTCCTGGAACAATTATATCCTTAACAAACCTCGCATTCAACCTTGTAGATAATTGTTAACCTTAGACTTACATTTGACTGAAGTTAAGTCAACGACTGAAAACTGAAATAGTCCTTGAAATCTGAAAGGGTCGTCTCAAAGTTAATAATGGTCTCGAACGGGCCTTGTTTGTCTACTAAATGTTAATACGGAGGTTGACTTGAGAGATATACGTGTTTTGTTTAATTACAGATGCAATAATTGTTACTTAGTAGATTTATCGTAGTGGAGCATTTTAGCAAAACTATATATATGCCATAAGCGTGTGACGTATAATAGCTGTTCAAATTATAGTTAGACAGAATGATAGAGCATTACACAATTTTATTACGTGCATTAATAGCATAACTTCATACAAAATTTTGATTTTTGAAAACGTCACTGCTGTCGTTTAAACGGAATCTATTCTAGAAAAATGTTCATGATAACTTGAAATCTAATGAAATAATCTAAAATGTGTTATTCAACAATTAGTTATAAGCGCGATTACGTGAATTTGTCTAATTTAGAATTAACAGTAGCCTACAAGCCATAAATCATAATTAAAGTCTTGTATTAGCCAAGTATTAACTACTAGCCGCAGTTGCCGCTTTGCGGCAACAATATGCGGCTAGGTGGGTCATTTCACCAATTTATTTAGAAACTGAAACAGGTAAACTACATTCAGTGTTTCCAACGTAAAAGTCATGTAAAGTCGTTAATGGAGATTTTTGAAAAATTGTATTTTTGGGGCAAAAGTAATTGCATAATCT
>VYYI01004680.1:0-10091 GCA_021029175.1 Bilobella aurantiaca
AAAATCTCCTACGTTTGAAGATAAAATCTACCAACAGAATTCTCCCTTTGCTAGAAGATCTTCTCCGAACACCCGTCTGAAGCGAAGCGTCGGAACCGCTGGAGCAGTGGTACCAATTCCAGGACGTCAAGGTCGCCTGGACATGGGAATCTCCGGGATGTTACCGCAAAGTTTTCTCCTTATGCAACAGCGAGAGGCCATGGCTGCTGCTCTTCTACAGCAACAAATGCTGTCAATTCAGAAACAACAAGGCTACAACACCTTGACGGCGCAGAGACAGAGGCCATACCGTTACGACTATGATGACGATGACAGTGAAAGTGACGAGGATGATGAGTTTGATAGCGAGGAATTTATGTCCTATCCCTTCAGAATGGGATTTATACCACCAATGCCAGGATTTCCAGGCAAATAATAACTGTATGTTATGTAAGTCATCAACAGTGTTGATTCAACACCGCACAATCTCATCTTAACGTAACTGTAATCGAAAAACTTCATAATTTGTAGCGACGTATCATGCTTACTAAAACTTTCAATGAAACTAAATTATCTAAATCGTTAACTCTTAATTTTTATTTATTTTAAACAATCTAAATTAATTTTTGGCCTACTTTAGGAAAATGCCGTTTTCGTAACCAGTAACATAAACTCTTAAAAAACAATCGTTGTAAGGATTCTTGCTATATTTGGTGCTGATGATCGGAGAGGAACCGTAAATTGTTTACTTTAACTGTAATGTAATAATTAATTAATTTTAGAAAGAGGGAAGCTGCGCCGTCCTATGTCTGTGACTTTCGCCTTCTCGCTGCGTCTTTCCTCTTTCGCAATATTTTTGGCAATAGAGCCAAACTCAGCTGTATAGTAAAGTTTGTGAAAATAAATTTATCACTTTGTGCGTGTGCGTGCGTGACACCTTTCACATCTTCAATTCATTTTCTACGCATCCTGTATCAACATTAGAAGTCGTTGTCATTCAGTTAATTAATTACTTCCTTCTTTAATCAATTTGACTAATTAACGAATTAGTCCTCAAATAAGTCAGTGCCATCGTTTAAACAAGACAGCCATCAACTCCACTCGGTCAGTTGTTTAGTGTTGGTTTATAACCAACTTGAAGGAGCTTGACCTCACTATTCAGTCATATGATGAATGGGGGTCATTGACCTAACATACCTTTCGGCCGCTAAGGTCAAACTGTCGTCATGAGCATGTAAGTGATACCATTAATAGCGATCCTTGTTGGCGGGTTGTTGAGAAGTCACGCCAAGGTCGTTTCTCGTTTGGGTGAGCCTCGGCCTCAATTAATTTCAAAGAGTTTTAACTTTTAAGGGTCTGTGATTAACTTGGTTGGCGTCTCTTTAAGTATTTGATTGTTATGGAAGGGCACGGAAAGTTAAATTCATTATTAATAGCAACATTATTTAGGCGTTTGTTTGGAGCATTGTGATTATTGTGAATGTGAATGAGTGGTTTAGTCAGTCAGTCAGTGGTAGTTAACTCGTCGTCACGAGCGAGTCAAGTCTTTCTTTCTTTATAATTGTCGTTTGTAGTAATTGTAGTTTAACTAGCTTCGCTTTGACAAATATGTCGAATTTGAATGGTCCACTAAATTAAAAGTAAACAAGTTTTCTTAGGAAAAAAAAATACGATAAAAATAGCTTCATCGGTCTTCCTTGCTTGGAACAAAATTGTTTAATGTAATGAACAGATTGAGAAGAAAAGAGATTTATTTTTTGAAAATAATCAAATTAAAACGACTGCCCTTCAATTTTTTTTCCGGCGTTTGTAATAGATTTACAATAAGTGAGTAATGCTGCATCAGCCTCAACACTCAAGTCAACCTCACTCGAACCAAATGCAAAGTACTATCTCGCTCGGCTCCTTTCTATTAATGTCTCCTTTTTTATGATCTTAGATAATTGGCACTGCATCTCAGAAGAATTTCTTGGGTGGCGCTTACTCCGTTGGACTGAATATTCAGCAGTTCTTACGCGCGTGGAGGACGGAGAAGTCTTCGGATACTCGACATCGACAGCTTCAATGATTTCTCTCAAGCTTCTCGCCAACCACTTCTTAAAACAGCCATAACAAGTGCGATTTCATTGCCATATTTCTAGATCGCTAGGATTGCTTATATTTCATTTTATGTGACAATCCTCCTCATGCCGAATGACTAGATGTTTCCGTTCCGTTAATTTTTTTTTGTCACCGAATTCCATTCTGAGTCGAATGTAAATATTCTTGGCTACTAGGACCGGGACAGGGAGTAATGGGAATTCAAGAACAAATCATTCATTCACTAGCACTGACGTTACTTTTTACTATAACACTGTAATAACACAATAACACAGTTATCTTGGAAGTCAATTTTAGTTTTTTTAATTTCTAGTATCTACTGTACACAACGCGGCCACCAATTTATTGACAATAATTGACATCCTGCTCCTACTTTGTATAAAGTGGAAAGATTTACAAGTAATCACCTCATTCTTCGGAAGACCTTCCAGTGAGCGCATTAGAGATACAAGAAAATTCTAGAGTGTAACTATACATGGAGTTGCAGTCTCCGAACAATATCGGTGATTTCGAAAATACTCGGGAACCGGTAACAATTTCCGTTGCACAACAGGTAATATTGTTTTCTTAATCATGATTATTGGTTTTTCGTTGATTGTGCGAGGTACTTGAGCAAAGGATAAATTATTGCTTTATCGCATCATTGAGGCTTATGCATCCCATTTAGGAATCCCATAAAATGTATTGATTGGAAATTCACCGACGACACGTCCTCCCTCTTCATAGTTTGAGAGCCTACGAGCATTAAGAATGAGATCATTAAGCTAAGGTTAAGGTATGATAGCAAATAGTTATTTTTTGTTACATTTGGATTTTCTGTTGAAAACTAGCTATGTCGACGGGAGTGAGGTGACAGAAGAGACGGAAACGTAACGATAAATGGGATTGTTTTTATTGTAAGCAAGTCGTTGCATCAGTTTATTTAAATTTAATTGCTAATTATTGATAAAGACTGATAACCCTTTGGACTTGAACGTTCGTAATATCCCAAACTCGAGATTATGGCTTGGTCGGGTAATGGATAACAACTTAGTAATCAGTTGAACAGATTGATTACCGATAATGTTATCGAATCGTAAATTCCGATATAAAATGATGGTTCGTGCACATTAACTAAATCAAATCTACTCTTGTTGTACTCCACTGTCAAATTGTCACAACTGCAATTTGACGTTTTATTGTAAAAACTATGCTAACTTTTTGTTCGGAAGGTGTTAAATCAATCTGCCAAATTGAGGTAATGATATCATCTTAACATATTTCTAGAACAAATGAGTAATGATAATGATAGCTCTTTGCCACAGCGAAACAGCTAATTGAAGTTTAAAAAGAAAATTGGAATCCTCGACTGAACTACTAACTTTCCGAATAAAAAATGGTCGATCAACATGTCAAAAACTATTAAAGTTCGTGTTATGAATGCTACATAACCTTGATTTGAAATGATTTCTCGGCATTTCAGAATTTCCGCATTTTAATAATTGCCTTTCTTAACAATTCAACTTCAACGTTGAATCGTCTTCTTGTCTTGTTTATTTTCATTTTGACACACTGTACTTTTATGCGAATTTTACGATACCATTTCCTTTTTATCAATTGTTGCTGTGTATCTGTATGAGGATGCTGAGCTGACTATGCTATTTACGTAAACAAATATATAAGTAAAAGATGCTAAGAATAATGAATAATTCATTCAAACGATGAATGAAGGGAAGAGAAGTCAACTCAATGAAAATTGAATTTATCAAACGAGTTTGTATAAACAAAATAATTAGGTAATTTAATATCGGTAGCTAATTATATATTGGATATTTCTTTGCAGTTCTTCCTTCCTTTGTTCCTTTTTTATGTGAAATGAAGTCAAAGTTATGATTATATGAGAGTAAAAGATGCTAAGAATAATGAATAATTCATTCAAACGATGAATGAAGGGAAGAGAAGTCAACTCAATGAAAATTGAATTTATCAAACGAGTTTGTATTTTTTCAGGACGAAGATGACTTCCTAAGCTGTCCATCAGCTTCCCTCAAACAATCAGATGATTCTGAAGATGAGCGAGAGAGTGTTAGCAGTAGTATTAGCAGTGACTCATCTGGCTCCGGATCCGAAATTTCTCCAACCGATTCCTCAGATCCTTCCTCACCGGTCACCTGTGTCCCATGGGTTGGACATCATCCAAAGAGTACCGACAGTGAGCAAGGTATTTTCAGCTCAGATACCAAAGGAGAAGTTTCTTCTACTAATGCTACCCACTCTGATCGCAAAAGAAAGGAGCATGACGATGAGAAGTCTTGTTTACCAGAGCAAGAGAACAAAATAATTAGGTAATTTAATATCGGTAGCTAATTATATATTGGATATTTCTTTGCAGTTCTTCCTTCCTTTGTTCCTTTTTTATGTGAAATGAAGTCAAAGTTATGATTATATGAGATCTTTTCAATGCACTTCTTTCAGATCAATTGAAACCCATCAGAGTGATGAACTCAGAAGGAGAATGACAATTTCTGAATGTGAATCCGAAAGAAAGGTATTTTGTAAAAGGATTATTTTATTTACACTTATAGGGATGTGGGCTCTCCTCATCTAACTGGTTGTCTTGTTCGCTCTAGTATGTATGTACTTAAGCATGTGTGGTTCAATAGTGACATTGTGATAGCATTGTTAATTTGCAGAACGAAAAAAGAAATCCAAGTGACAACGTCATCCCTACGCTTCCCGAATTTGGAGAAGTAACAGTCTTTGATAGTTCATTCCAAATTCCAACTGAAGTTGACTACGGAATTATGCGGCCTGTGCCAGCAAGCATTGAGCCTGAAATTCAGAGGCAGTGGGAAAGGACTGCGGCGCAGTGGCAATCAAGGAAGCTGAGAAGCCATCGTCCCAAGCACTATTCAAGATCTTCAAAGAGTTTTTCAGAAGCCGAGGATGTAATTAGAAGCAATTATTGCAACATAGAGGAACTACGAATATCTCCTAAACCATCATCCGTATCCGTTACTCATGTAAGCGCGAATTTAGTATTTTTCAAGGTTGTTCGTTGCATTTTCATAAGGTTGAGATGAGAACAAAACATTGCATTGAGTTTGATGTTTTGGCACTTATAAAATATTGTTCTGCTTCCAGGCAGAGGCAAGTCAAGATTCAGGCTCTTGCGATCCCCGAAACTGTCAAGTGAGACGCGGCTATAAGTATGATCCAATTACCCGACCAATGTTAGGTGCAGCAAATCTTGAACCGCTTCCTCAATTGGACCTTTCTACTCTGCATCATCAAATGGAATCAGATGAGCCTATTTCACTTACCAGTCTGTCATCAACTGTGAGCGTCATTTATCACAATTTGACTTGCCGTTTTTGTATTCTTTTTCTGGACATATTTCAACTCAATTAGTTTTTCATATTGTTCGACCAATTCAATAATCTTTTAAAATAAATTTTCTATTTTACTTTTAGGAGCAAGTGATGCTGTCTCCACGAAATAGCATTACTTTAACAGAAGATTGTGCTATCCCTCCTAGCCCACCAATCCACCAACTACCCATGGATCCTCCCTTGAGTCGCCAAATCCTGGAAGGAAATCAAGACTCAAAAATACATCAACTCTCTCGCCAAATTCTTAACTGGAAGAAACAATTAAAGGCTCTAGAAAAGGAGCACGCTCAGGTTTTTGGATATAAACCGTCGCATGCCGACAAGGTCAATCACAGGGAGATGAGGAAATGTCTCATTCATATCAATAAAGCCAAACAGGAACTGAAGCGTAAGTCTTTAAAAAAAAGTATTTGTGTCTCGGTATCATCCTCATTTACCAACATCTTTTCATGTTTTTATTTTCATTAGAGATTCGTGAAGATCCTTCCATGTTGTCGAGCGTGGTTTCCGGATTAAAGGCATTCCTGAGTCCCATTTCTCTCAAGGAATTGGAGACAACTGTCAATGAAATTGAGGCGATTCTTACCGAAGATCGTAATATTCAGCGAAGGCCGGATGATTTAATTTTAATGAGTTCGGCAGAATTGATACATGAAAAGGGGATAATGCAGAAGCAACTCCTTTATTTGGAAAAGCGTCACGGACGTCCGACGAATAAAGACGAAAAGGATGTCGTACGCAAACTTTACGAGCGCTACAGAATAATCAAGAAAATGAGCAGCCGAATTACAACCGTGAAGGAAAACAGCTTGGATTTAGTTCCAATTCTAGAGCATGAAACGCTGGATTTGCAAGGCGAAAACATGGAGGAAAATACCCGTACAGAAGTGATGGAGCGGAAATCGCCGAGAACCCTGCGGCGAAAGTTTCCTGCAAGAGCATGCGAAGTTGCAGCTTCTCTTGATTTCAGCCCGCAAAATCAAGACTACAACGATATGGAATTGTGAGTATTTTTGCAATACTGCTTTAACAAATCCAAGCTATAACATTAATTTAATTTGATCCATTATCTATCATGTTTACAGAACAGAACTGGAACGTCATTACAAAATCACTTCCGAAGAGAAACGTAGACTTCGGTCGGCTCTGCGAGCTATTGAGCCTCAATCTCAAGGGAGCAGTTCTATGCAAAAAAGAGATGAAAAGTACTCGACCGTAGAATCAGAAATGATGCATCAAAAGTACAAACATACCCGTGCCACTCTACGGCTTTTAGATGTCCTCATTAGCAAGAGAAAGTATCCGAAGTTAGTGCAGGAGGATGACAAGAAATTTGAAGACTAAAAGAAGGATAGGATGATTGAATGTTCTCGCCATTTAGTTTTTTAATTGTTCTTAGCCTAGCATGATTCATTTTAACTGCCGCCCTTTCGCGTTTACTTTATGTTAAGAATCTCTTTTCAGCGACTTACGAATACTGACTCAAGCTTAAAAGACATGGGCAACTAAACTCATGTTGATACTAGCCCTGGGCTCAGAACTTAAATGAGAATTATTTTTATGTATTAGTATCTATCGATACGGTAATTTGTTGCTTTAATATTTTTTGAGAAAAGGGTACAACCCTCAAAAACGTCTTTTAGTTACCAGTGTCTTTACTAGTCGGATGAAATGTTATTCCTTTAATTACTTCGGTGCTCAGGAGTGCGTCGTGTGATGTTTCAAATAGCTACCCTTCTCGTAAAATTGAAGAAACAGGAATATCGAATTTATGAAACTTGTATCTCGTGTTGTATCTAGTTGTATTGTAACTCGAATAATCGAAATCGTAAACTTACATTTGCATTTGATTTAATAGTTTGTTAGATATTTCGGTTTGGTAAGTTTTTTTTTCTTCTTCAAAGGTCGAAGTATATATACTCCTATTCACTCGTGCTGATAATGAAAGTTCAAAAAGAAACGGTGCAGGATAGTTTTGAAGATTGGTTTCAATTACTTTTGAAACGAAAGTTAGACTCCAAGGAGTTTCCGTAAAGTGAGTGCACTGCGTATTATCAAATATACGTTTTTGAGAGAAGAAAAGAAACATATTGTACCTGTTCTGAAAGTTGACTCATCTTGATACTAGCACTAGAATGGGAATATTGTGTGTTATTTAAGACGATGGCCTGTGCATGTTAGATGCTAGAGTTACGCTCTCAGTTTTTGTATCCGCTTACAAGTTATATAATGTCAAAGAACTTAGAACTTTGGAAAAATCTAGCAATTGCTTTAGAAATATAGTCTTGCTGTCACTACATTGTCAAGTCAAATAAAATTACAAAGAATTATGCTTACCAAATTCGAAATATCTGTACTTTACTGTTTCATGACATTAATGCAGGTTAATGCTTATCGATTTTGAAATTCGTAAACGGTGTATTTGAAGATCTGGCTTCATGTAGGTCAGCAACGAGGCCTTTGACATACGGATGACTGTCTTCAAAGTAGGTTTTTGTAGAATCAAAAAAGTCTTGTAAAAGCCCTGGTGACTTTGCCGCTTGTTCATATTCGTAGGCCTGAAGAATCATGTCCAGCTTGTCCAGGTCTCGAACCAATTTAGCTTCAGGCGTCTTTCCTTCTTCGTGTTCCTGTCAAAACGTTTTGAAAAAAATGTAGGTTCTCAATCTCAATCTTGAATTTATGTGAGTTAACTTTAAATAGGCTTCGTATTTCGTCTCCTTTGTTGTCATTGAGCAAAGACGCCATTTTGTCAATGGCCGACGTCTCCATCAAATGTTTCTCGCTCTCGGGTACTCCGCAGTGTGGCGTGATGTCTCCAACAATGGATTCCCCCATGTCATGGACTATTGACATTCGAATGCACCTAAATACTCGAAAGTAAATTTATGAAAATCCGTAAATTTCTTAAAAATAATTTGAACTTGCTTGTTTAGATCAATTGAAGAGTCTTCAACTAGAAAGGCACTCATTACAGCCATTCGATACATATGGGAGGCCACGGATTCCGGCTTCTTGATTCCATTCTTAACCCAGCCAGTTCGATCAAGATGCTAAAATAGGGCCAACATTTAAATTTCCGTTTTGTTGCTATATTCAGCGATTAGCGAACGGATGGGTTTTGTTAGTTTCTACCTGGTCAATTCTTATCTCCGAGAAGAATGTAAACCTTGTATTTCAATTCATGACTCAAGTAAGCGCTAATTGAAACCAATTGTAATTTTCAGTAATGAAAGAAAGTACTGCTAAAATTCATATTGAAGGATACATTTGACATAAATTAAATAAAAAATACTACTTTGATGATCATAGCATTAGCAGCGTCCTTTTCAATGAGGCGCGAAAAT
Organism: Bilobella aurantiaca; assembly: GCA_021029175.1. Classification (NCBI taxonomy): domain Eukaryota; kingdom Metazoa; phylum Arthropoda; class Collembola; order Poduromorpha; family Neanuridae; genus Bilobella; species Bilobella aurantiaca. The sequence continues at coordinate 8,798 of VYYI01004680.1, forward strand.
CATAGAATTCCTTTTTTTTTTATCTCAAAAACAGAACAACTGAATTTGCAACTTTTTTTTTAATTAAATTGTTAATCATCTTAAACATTGCCCTTACTTCAGTTTGCTCTGCACCGATACTCTCAAGCTAATTAATAATTGAGAAGATTTACTACAATTTTTTAAGGAAGAACGTGTTGGACCTTCAATTTAGACATCAAGTCCAAGAAGTTGAGCTCCGGTGTCATCGTCTTTGTAGGCGGAAGTTCACAAGTCGCGTCAGTCATGCTGCAAGTTGCCAGACGTAAGTGGATCAAAGTCAAGTTAATGTAGCAATTAGGGTCACTGAATGAGAGTAATTGAGTGATTTAATTTAACAATGTTTGACAATTTCACTTAAACTACGAAGAATTTCAATGTTCTACCAAACAAACACGACGACGACACCCAAGATTTTTTTTCTTATCAGAGCAGGGCAAAAGTTGTTAACCTAACATCGCTGTTTTGATTCACATCTTATATTTTCCTGATCCGATTCCAGTGTCTGTTTTACGAGGAAACGCTAAGAGGCTGATAATAGTAAAAGACAACCATTATGCGGACTCTAGAGCCTATTTTCATATTAATAAAACGTTACTGTCGGAGAGCAGTAGCGTAACGGAGGCTGCTTCAAATGAAGATTCTGAAACGCCTCCGACAGCGACAACAGGAACTTCCACGACATCGAAGGGAGGTTTTGCCAAGGCCTTCGAAAAGTTTGGTGGAAATGAAAGCTTCGTTAAACTTCTAAGAAACAGCTACTTTACCCAAGTAAAATTCACATAATCCTAATTTTCTGATTTGTAAAGTGCGCAAATACACGGTGAAATTTTTTTTTCTGCAAATGAATTTGAATTAAAAAAACGACGCAGAATCGAAATTTGACATCTGATTTGCAAAACACACCGAATTATAGTATTTAGGTCAATTCTTCCTGTTTAGTGCAACTGCAGTTAATTTATCTCATTCAAACTAATGCAGTTGACTACTGAGGTCAAAAATAATATAAGCTCTTCCTCTTCCACCAAAATACTTCCACCATAATATTATTGGCTCAATGTGGTAAAATTTTGGTAAAAGTGTATGATGGCGTCTCCGAAACTAGTCTTATGCTTGGTGACTCCCGGCGGAGGACAAAGTATGGATTTTTTTTTCATGAAACAGAAGTTAAATTCTAATTCAGCATCGTTTATTGTATGGAAATCTTTACTTATGTTTTTGTTTTTAAATTGGACTTTGACTTTTCACCGGGTATTTGCGCCCTTGTCCTTTTAAA
>VYYI01004681.1:0-10090 GCA_021029175.1 Bilobella aurantiaca
GACGGACGGACGGACAGACGGACAGACGGACGGACGGACAGACGGACGGACGGACAGACGGACAAAACGTTCCCATAAAGTAGCTAATACGCTACTTAATAATTCATGAAAAATATACTTTCAATATGGGCTCTCAGTGTGTTTTCTGTTCAAGAGGTGCGGAATTGCTTTGCAAGAATACGAACTAAAAACAAAAAGAAAAGTAAGCAAAAAGTTTAAATAATCCTATAATTAGAAAAACTTTCACAAGAGGTTAAGTTTACTTAGGTATGTACTTGTAGTTTAGGATTTACTCCAATTAAGTGGTGCGTAAATTATTCGTAAACGTGAAGTGAATGAAATTAACCAAAAAAGTTGGAAATGCAATTAAGCCAAAAAGGAATATGTTGTAGAAGGCAATCTTTGATCTGAAGTGGCTGAAAGATAGAATATTGAAGCCCCCTTCTTATCTACCCTGTTTAATAAACAAGTCTACCAATCTGATTCACCTTTTCGCATCACTTATGCCAATGTAGGTTGTAGAGCACTTTATCTGATTCTCAAAACAAATTAATCATGAATCATGAACTTGCGATGTCGACGGGGCCGAAGGTCGTCAGGAAGGAAGGAAGCTCCGCATCTCTGTTCCTGGTCATCAGCCTCACTTCCACGATTTTAATTGTAATCGTTTAAGCACCACAGGTCAAAACTACTTACATTGTAAACCAATTGGGCACGGCTTCATCTCCTATTTAATTTCATTCAATGACCAATCAAAAGGCCACAAAACAAATACCTTTCGCCAACGCATCCTGAATAAATTAGTTCTCTCAGTGCAATTATCCACAATGCCCATTATTATGCCAAATACTCATAGATTCTTTTATAGATTCGTTTCGCCAGTATGATCCAAAGTAATTTGTTTTATATTGGATAAATTCTTAAAAAGAACAACAAAACAACATTAAAGCAAGATATTTTTTTATCAAAAACAAATACTTCAAATATACGTAATGTGTGCTGTATTCGCATTATTGCATTGTCTGTCAGTCTTAAATTGGATTTTCTAAACAACAGTGTGAAGCAAATTTGCTAGCATAAGTTTATAGGTTTGAGCTTTCGAATAGCGCAAACTTCATTTATATTTTTAACTCGCCAACCAAGCCCAACACAGAACAAAAGGATTTAACTTAATTTTCTGGCTCCTTGTCCTAGGACGGGATGCAACGATGCAAGTTTTGAAATTTTGGAAGATTAGCATGCTTCGAAATAGAATTGTTAAATTTTCTAAACATTATCTTACACTTAATGCCTCGAATTTCTCTATCCTTTTTCATTTTTAATTTTTAGAGTTTTGAGTATTTTTAATTTTTTTGGACTAAAGCTGGAAATTTAAAAATCTGCCATTTCTGCCCGCCACTAAGGGTGATTATTTACTTACTTGCCTGGAATTTTATGGATGGAAATAAATGGATACAAACCAGCAATTTTCCAGGTCTAATTAGGATAAGTAGATGGGGATAGATAATGTTGAATAGTAGCTTTTCTAAAGAATCGTATTAAGAAAGTGAGGACAATTTGACAATAGAAAATGGGTTATATTTCCGGTTTTTGAATCTTATTTATTTCTATTCAAAGTAAAGTAAGGGTGTCATTAAATGGGAATTGGGCGTATAATTGAGTGTCAATTTAAGATAAATTAAGTGTTTCTCGTTTCTATGTTGAGATTAGTAGGAAGTGAAATTGTAAGCCACATTAAGTGGTATATTAGTTCACCATTAAATCAAATCAATTCTAAACCTACCCCACCTGCCACAGTCAAAACCACAATTCAATTTTTCATCTCTGCATTATCTTCACAAGAGATCTCGAACCTTGCCTCCTGAAGAACGCTTCGTCTGCAATGAACTTAAGGATCGATGCTCAACTTGAGCAACTTTGACTTTTTTTTAAAGCAAATTGTGTAACATTTTTTTTCTCTTATTAATTTGAGGTCAAGTTCTCCAGGTTTGCTCCAGTTTTTTTAAGTCGTTCTGTGATGATATGTGGGGTGTGTCAATAGTCAATAAGAATTATTTATCATACTTCCTTTAAAAGATGCCTTTTTCATGTTCAGAAGGTCAGTTGATTGAATATAAAAGGTAGAAGTGTCCTTGCCTCATTTTTACTACATCACTTGACTTGATACAGGAAGAATTGGGATAAGTAGACCTTTCTGAGGAATTTTAGGCTTGGTGCTTCAAAAAAAATTATATTAAAGTTAAGACCAGTTCCTTTAGTATATTATTTGAAAATGGACCTGCTTGAAAAACTTATTTTGTGGACACTGTTGACCGTCGTAGGTCAAGTGACCTCCGGTAGGGTCATCCTCAGTGGCCCAAGCATTCAGACCTCCGATTTGAGAGCCATCGACGGTTACGTCTCCTCGGGTTTACCACTTTTTTCTGACACGCACGGATTCGTACTGCACTCTGGTAAGGGCAGCCCTTCATTTAAAAACAAACTGATCTCTAACTTTGATTTTAAGGCGTAAAGACATCCGTCAGTGTTAAAAGTGTCAGGATCAATTACAAACAATAATAAATCACGATATGACGACGCTATTGTAACTTGCGGAGTCATCCTTCATCCTCAATGTAGAAGCTCATTAGCACTTCAAAACTAATTAGTGATAATAAGGGGTTGTATTGAGTCGAAGTTTAGCCTATTCTTTGTTGTTTTAAGGAATGCGTCCTGTGATAGTGAAAGTGAAGGATCCCAATAAGGTCATTCGTGATGGTAAGATTACATGCGTCTCGTCCCAGAATAATTTTAAATTTGAATTTCCTCACCTCGACAATTTTTGTAAACCTTTCTCAGGTATCGAACAACCAAATGCCGGATATTATCGGTAATTAGTATTTCTTAGTTTAACTTACAGATATTAAATTTTTTAATTATTTCTAATTATTTTGGGGCTAAAGCGACCTTCCTTCGGTAATTCCGCAAGGGTTCGAAGGGGTAGCTTCAACGTCGTTTTTACTTGGACATCCGATTCCGCCCCCAAAATTCTTTGCGCCCTCGGCTGGTCCCGTTGTGTCGTTCCAGCCACCAATTTATAGGCAACCAATTGCAACGGCGATGAGAGCTCAGCTCAACAACGCGGCGGCAGCAGAATGGCAGCAACAACAACAACAGCAGCAACAGCTACTTCAGCAATATGAATCTTCGGAAGGTCAAAACGGTCAACAACAGATTGCAGAGCCTTCTATACGAGTAGAAAATACTCTGAATCTGGAGAATCGAGGTTTGAATCAAATTGGAGAGAATGATTACAAGCAGAATAGAAATCCGGTTGTCGTTCAAACGTCGGAATTTGAGTCAAATCTGCCTTCTGATTATAGGAATCCATTTTACAGGTAAATAATCAAAGATGATGAGCGTCAATTAGGCATCTTTTGTGTCAAATTGAGCTCCTTGTGTCATTAAAATAACTACTTTCAGAAATGAGATGCTGGCGAGTACTTTGGCTCAGGAGAGTCTCCCTGCTCCTGGTGAAGAGGTCGTCAACGAATGGAATACGAACAAAATTCGCGAGGGTCGCGTGAGAGACCTGCTTCGAGATGCAGGCTTAATATAAAATTTATTAACTAATTTAGCCTAAGGTTGACTTAAGTTATTTTGTAAATATGAAAGGGAAAAAATGGGACTAGCAAGTTCGAAATGGAGGAGGTTAATAAACTTACTTATTTTCTACGAACTACTCCAAAGTAGTTATATCATACTTGACGAAAATACTTGACTGCTCTATGGTTTCCACATGCAAGGCACTCCAGTGTAACGTAGTAATGCAAATAGTACTACGGAAGGAAGTTTCAACTCCTGGGGAAAGTGGATACAGGAATAATAAACAAAAAGTTTCAATTTTGATAAACAACCCGAAAGGTTTCTTCTTGAGGTTAGGTCTATATTTGAAATTGAAAGTCAATAATTTTATGTTGGATTTCAGAATAATTTTTTTCGGTTTACAAGAATTTGAAGCACATTTTTGTTAATTTTTATTGGAAATCTCTCATCCAATAAAAATAGTCCTGATCCTACTTCTGGATGATTACCAGAAATATGATAATTTTTTGTATTAACAATGTTTCGAATGTTCAACACAATTGTAGCAAGCGGGAATTACAATATAGGCTCCTAAAAGTTATTTTTTAATATGGATACAAATGATGTTTTACCTAAATTGATATTCCAATTGATTCCAGTTATGTAACTGTTCTAGGCTCAAAACATGTTGAGATTCCAGTTTTACTTTCCGTATTTTTTTTTTATTTTTTAAATGATTTTTCGTTGTTATTTTCTTAAATATTTTGTTTCTACACATTCTCCCTCCGTATTTTCTCCCAAATTGATCCATCGCAATCTTGTTTTCTAAAGCGCTTGACCACCCATTTCGCCCTTATTTTTGGGTGGATGACGAGGGCTGACTTACCCTGTTGCGGAAGGGAAAGTAGGAAAGATAGTGGGTTCTTGGGAAGATCTAATAACATCCACTCCACTTCACCTACTTCCTTCCAATCCCATCCTATCCTTCCATAAAGATAATTGAAAAATGAAAACGACCTCCTACGATCAAGGACGAGGAGATCTCCTGCATTTCCTTCTTAAAATATTACAAGAGAAAGTAGAAATGAAACATTTCTCTTCATCAGTCTCCATCGCTTTCCCCGCTCCAAACTCTGCCTTTTGTGTACTCTCGTCGTCGTGAAAGGAACATGAAGTCGAGATGCTTCCCTTTTCTTTTCAAAAGGTCAATTTCTTTTTCAGTCAACCAATCACTTTCCCTGGAATGATATTTTGGGAAGAGGGAAAGTGACCTCAAGAGAGTCTTCAGATGGCCTAACGAGCCCGCTATGACGCTTTCCAAAATCAACATTGGACTTCGAAGAAATCTTAAGGTCGGCAGAAGCGACCTCATAGAGATTCAGTGTCCTTTCATTAATAACAAGGTATAACTCCTAACGGTTCAACGTGACTTACATTTTACAATCTACTCCAAAGCCCTTGCCGATGCGGATACGGGCCTTGATAGTAGATATTTTTAAGCCGTGCCCAAAACTTTTCATCCTTTAAAATCACCCTCGGTTTAGATCCAATCAAATAATCATAATGTACACAACAAAACCAGAATTGGAATTTGTGTGCAAATGTTTTCTTATTGCTCGTATAGTTTTCTCAAAAAGGTCATTGATCACCGCTATAATTTAATTTCCTTGCTTGATTTTTTTTCAATTCACAAATTATATTGAATGTAATTATAAAATTTTCAATAATTTAATTGCAATTATAGTTGATTATTTTAAATTCTGTTTACCAGAACAAGTTATCAGGAGCAAGGTATAACAAATAGGAATTTAACCATGCTTAAAAATGTTTCAGGTAAACGTTTAGTTCAGGGTTGATTAAAAAAAACGGCAAACATTTTCTAAAAAATTGAATTTCTGACAAAAGTTCCTCTGAAACCTGAATCTTAATATGCGAAATTGCTCTTTCCTTTTCACTTGAACTTAAAATGCGATTAATTAGACTTGAATCTCACTTGAGATTCATAACCTCGTATTTGCTGAACGATTTTGTTTGTGTTTTCAAACAAAATGACATTATTCGAATAAAACTTCTTCGTTGTCTCTGCTCTGGACGAGCTCTGCTTGAGCATCCGAAGAATACCAAAACAAATAGAATAGAAAGGACGGCTATAACCAACTGTTAGCTGGATGCTGGTGGCAGCAGGGTGGTTCCTAATGGGCAGAATTGAAGGCACTGCACGACGAGCACTCTGCAGCTACTGGGAGCCCTTCGCCTATAGTCCCCATGCCAAGGGAAAGGCAGGTCGCCTCCTCACCTAAATCGATCCAGTTTGGGAGCCCTACAAATATATCCCAAAGCATCTAGTCCACTTTCTCCAGCGGGGAAAGCACCTCCAGCAGCACAACTCACCATTTTGGCTCGTACGGGCATAGGACACACTTTCCTCCGACTCCCCAACACACCAAATTAGATTCACACACATTTCCAAGGCAAGGAAGGACCATCTACGACCAAACTTTGTCAATTGTTATTTTTTATTCTGTCCATACACAGGACATTTTTGTCCTCCTTCCTGGACTTCCTCGCTCCCAAAAAAATTTCTCCACCACTTTCTCTTACTTTCTCTCTTTCGTGATAGTGACAGTTTTTGGTTATGACCAATCAGTTTGGCATCTCAGAAGTAGATGGACATGTGTGGGTTCCTACTGGTGGACAATTGGTTGAAATTAGTTTTCTAGAACCGCAAACGAAGGGTGGCGTGGTGTAATTTGGCTGTAGCGAATCTCGAGCATAGGACAGAAGCCCATTGGGTGGTGTTCCCTGAACTATGGAATCATGCTGAAAAAAGTGCTTAATGACAACGGTATAAAAGGTTTGAGAGAAAGTGGAGGTGAAAGGATGGAAAGTAATTTAACTTCCTTTGCGCGGAAGAAGACATGACGTGAATCCGAACTTTTAGGAAATTGGCATTTAAATGTCAAAGGTAAGGATTTAATACAGAACTAATTATAAGATGTGCTGATGAGTGGAAAAGTGATTGAAGGTGTACTGAGGTGGTGTTCGGAGTAACGTTTATAAACATGTTTTTGTGTCGTTTATTTCCTTTTCAGAGAAAATTGGAAGTGGAGACAGGTGAAAAGAGGAGTTCCAATTAGGTCTTAATTGAGGCGTTGTTGGGCTCTTGGGACAAAGTTTCGGTTATAACACGGAAATTATTCAAGTACTTCTGACAATGACAACGACTCCTGCTGCAATGAAGACTTTGATAGCCCATAACATACTAAAGTTCTGCCTTCTACTCCTCGCTTTCGTCTCACCTGGAGGCGTCATCGGAAACAATCAAGGTGCTTACTAACGATATTACACCTTTTACTTACAGTTATTTTATACCAAGCCAAACAAGCCTGCCCTCGGACAGGAGAATTTAAATTTTTGGGTCTCCCTGTCCTATGACAGGTTTGTAAGTTTTTCTGCGATTGTAACGTACAATAAAAAAAGACAACTATCAAGTAGAAATTACGGCAACAGGAGCGCGAGCAGTCTCTAAATATTGGGCATTTGGACTTTCTAGTAAATATCATAGTAGATCAGAAAATAATTCAAAAATTACTTAAATTCATTTAATTCTTCACAACGAAACGGAAAATAACGGAAGCTGTATTATATGTATAATAATTAAATTTTCCACGCTATGTTAGTCGCAGACCTGATGAACTAAAACAACATATTTAAGTAATTTAATGATAATTTTGCCTTAAATTGTGTCTAATTATTCAATGAAAAATCACTTTTTTTTTCCTCCAACTTAGTTTCTAGTTAAGCTGTTTTCAAAACCCGAAAACACTTAATACTGGCTAATTGCAGGACGTTTTTTTGTCTAGCGAAAAAACATTAAGTTTTCTTAATGACTCGAGTTCAAAGACAACTGTAAAAACTCCGGGAAAAAATGCTCTATTCCCAGTACTTAAGTAACGATTCTTTGGTTTCCCACCAGTTCAGAGAGGTATTAGTCTTAAAATCCTAAGGTTTGAGGGAGCGTAATTAAAGGGCCGAATAATTTTTGTTGCTAATGACGGCCTGTAATTTAGGAAAGCCTTTCCTCTTAATTGCCAATTTGACTCGAACTTAAATAGAGGGCCTCCGAAAGTTTATTTGTGTGGAGTCCATAAGAATTTTGAAGGAAGGGATGATGAGGAGAACCTTTTAAAATTCCTTTCTTAACTTCCATGTTTTGTAATTACGTGGAACATAATGGAAGGGGTTGATAGAAAAACTTTGTGTAAAGTAGTTAAGGATCTTAATGGGGTTCATTTGCATCTTTTCATCATTGTAGGGTAGACATGGAATTTTGGCAGTGAAAGTAAAATGAGTGAAAGTCCCTCTAAGCTTTCTTTTCACCACGGTCCTTTATGAACTACCTCGGCAAGTCCAACCGTCTGTTTTGTTCCGCCTCGTTTTTAAGCCCTTCAGCCCGAATTTCAGGTTTTGAAAGGGGTAGTCATTACAATTAATTACTAATTTATGTTTTGCGTCTCATTTTCCAGATTCGGACTACCTCCTGGACGAGTCATTTACGAACTTGAACAAAGTGGATCGAAGTAAGTGGATGGAATGAGCCCGCATTTTTCGAAGGGAGTCAAATAGTGATAGTGACGGGGAGTGTTTGAATACTTCCGACGCGGAAGGGAAGTGACATGGCCCTTAAGTTGACAAATTCGTAAAAGTCACTTTTCCTGGAAATTCCTGGAGCCCTTGGAGTCGAGTCTTTGGGTAATAGGAGACATGAGGCGTCAGGGACAGACAACTTTCCGAATTCTACCTTTTCCCTGAAGTAGATTCTTTCTCCTTTCCGCTTTGCATTCTAATAAGATTATTTTCTCACAGATTTTTCTAAACTCCAAACTTGGAGAAAGTCCAAATAAGATGTCCTCAATTGAAACTATGTTTCCTGCACTTTTGCAAGGACACACGGAAAAGTTCTATTTATAGATTTTAATTTTGCCCCACCCCACCTTGGAATCGCCGGATAGCTCAATGGATACCGAATATTGTGATTAACCGCACATACAAATGAAGTTTGATTCCAATATTTCTCTTAAAATTGATTTAATTTTTTAATTGATTTGGAAGCGGCTGTAGTAATGAAACGTTATTTTCTAAATTAAAGTATCTTTTGAGAGTTTTTTTTCTTTAGAAGATCCTAGTCTATGCCGCAGCCCGCAGCACAGTCATACAAATTTATGACTTTATAGAGCTGATAAGTTCGAGGATTCATGGTCAGTTATGTGTACTTAAATAGTTTGCGGTTACTGCCCTAGTCAGCCATGCGCCTAATTGACCTTTTAGGGGCAACTTCAATTGAAAAATAAATAATTTTACGCCAGGTTTCTAGGACTGGGACGTGCCCTTTTTTCATAAGTTCGGAACCGGAGCCATGAAAACACTGACGAATGGGAAAAGGAATAAAAGAGCGTGTTTGTGAATAGGTGTTTTCCCTTTGTGCCTTTTATGCTGAATGATCAGATCAAGCAAGTTCTCAAAAGGGCACCCGGGTTTCAGGAAAAAGATGTTGACTCCGGATAAAGTTCTATTCTAAAAAACTTTATATTTGCTTTTGATTCCGGTGGTGGTGATGGTGGAATGTCATAAAAAAAAAGCTTGCCCAGCTACCGCCGCCGCTCGCGCACCTAAAAAGAAACTTTTATTTCTAACTTTTGAAGAAAAGATCAAGATCCGCTTTCTATTCATAACTGTCGTTCCGAAGGAGATGAGCACTTCAGCCACTTGGCCCTTTACTACTCCGCAAGGCCTTGAAAGGAAACAAAAAAATCCTCCCTGGAGTTACATCTACTTAAACCGAGAAAGCGGCTTAGGGGATGTTTCTATTTGGTTCGCTTTATCCCATGCTAATTCTCTGCGTAATCCTACACCAGTCATATGAACCCTTCTAAGGGCCTAGGCCCTAATCACCTTCTTTCCCTTGTACGTTCATTACGACGAACAACGTCCAACTCCATTTTGGAAAAGAGCTTTCCTTTCAGAGGGCCTCTCCTTCCTTGGCAGAGGCTGATGGGAAAGTCCGTAAATGGGAAGCACTTTTAGGAAGTGAGTGAAAGTGAGCTTTCTCCGGCCGAGTTCCCTGCATATGCACAAGGCCTGGTGCTAGGCCATTTAAGGTGGGGAAAGCGAGAGCGTTTCTGAATTCTAATAGCAGAATCTGATCTTTCTGGTCGCCCTGGTTTTGTGCTGAATTTGGAGAGAGGCACTTCAGGCTCCAGCAGAAGATTTAAGTTCCCATGCTGTGAGGCATGGTGGAAGGGCAAAGAAAAGTTTTCGAACTTTGACATTTGAATAGGCAGTGGCGGGCTTAGGGGGGAAATCCAGGTCACTAGGAGTAGATTCCTTTTTCTGAAGCACAGAAAATGAAGACTTCATTCTTTAGATTCTGCTGAGTTATTGCCCAAATGAGAGTCATGGGCAGAGTGAATCATGGACGGAGGTAAAAACCACTTTACTTCATTCACATCATTGAGCAAAGGCTACT
>VYYI01004682.1:0-10086 GCA_021029175.1 Bilobella aurantiaca
TCACTCTCAAGGGTCAAGGGTTAAGTTTTAATTGTATTTATGTAATTTGACAAATTATTAAGTGGCTCCATGGACGCAAGTCCAAGGGAGTCAAATAAACCAAAAAAAAAAAAAAAAAAAAAAATAAATTTATTTATAGGAAAGTACTACCAAGTAACAATAATTTATCCTGATGAGACATCAAGAAGAAGAAAGGTTGCAAAAATACTGAGAGCTAATATTTTGACAATACTAAATTACTTTGAGATGAGTAGATCTCAATAGCATCTTCAAAATGAGTTTGAACTCTAAATAGCTTACATAGAAAATAAGTTATACAAAGTTGAGCCTCAAGATTTCGGAACTTTCCAAAACAGTCTTCGTTGCTTTAAGGGTAATAATTCCTAAACGTCGCAAAAGTGATTACATTATATAGGATCTCAGAACTTCATCTCAACTTTAGTTAAGTTTAACTTTAACTTTCAAGTTAAAATTTTGTGGTTTAACTTTAAGTAGGTATAATTTTTAGTTTACTTTAACACTTTACCTAGGATAAACTCTGCTTTAAACGGAGTTTCTAGTCAATACAAGATCAGATCAAGCATCACGAGGTTTTTTTTTTTCACAGGTAGAATTTGGTAGGTAGCGTTATACTGTCACATGCGTTATTCATTTCCTTCTCGCGAACAATGTTCAGAATGATTTGTCCAGGCGAACGTCTAAAGGTAAAAATAAAACTGGTACTAATACATAAATGCTAATGCAATTAAATCACCAATTCACTAACCTGACACTCCCTGTCACAGTACCACTGCCTCTCACATCCAGCACAAACAAAGAGAGCCGGCTTCCGGTTGCAGCCTTGGCAGACTCTACCGATAAGTTCCGGAGATTGATTTTGATGAGTCTAGAAAGTGATAAGTGATATAAGAACGATTAAGAGGATTAACTAATTGGAATTAATTAATAATGGTTGATTTTGATTAATTCAGAAGTCATGAAGATTGTTTTTACCGTTACATGCTGATTGACCGCGTGATTCTTGCGGCTTGGAGTGGAGACAGTCCTTGTGGATGACGTGGGTGTCTGTCCTTGCGAAGGAAGCTTGTTGAGTCTGTTTCTGGAAGTTTCCGTCCTTGGGAAATCAATCACGACTGGAACAATACCGGAAGTATTCCCAGTATAAGTATTTCCTGAAAGTAGGTTGGCCAGCGTAATGGACGTATCGCACTGGTTGTTCGAATCGACGACATTTCTTGCTTTCGCCGGGGTTTTGGCTTTGGGTTTGATTTTACTCGCTTTAGTTTGGTTTTGGGTAACAGGCGCCGTTGGAGGACTCTGGTTTTGAATCACTGGATTTTGGTAAGAAGACTGTTGACTCGTTTCATGGGCTGAAATCTTGGCCAAAGCGCTGAGAACGTCGGCGTAGTTAAAGCTTGGTGCGTCGAGAAGAGATCCGCTACATTTGACTTTCTTTGTGAGTGGAGATTCATGCGTGACTTGCTTTCGTTTGTTTCTAAATTAGTTTTAAAATGTAACTAAACTAAATCAAAGTTTTTCAAAGTCTCTTTCCAAATTTTGATTTAAATTAAAGGAAAAGAAAACAAACTTGATTCGAAACGTTCTGAAGAACTGGACTCACCCGTCTTCAACAACCGGAGACCCGTTGAGAGCCGCAGCCAATTTCGGAGAATTCTGCTCCGACTGAGGCTGCTGGAGTTTTCGAGCGATTTGCGCTTCCAATTTGGACATCTCGTCTTGAATTGCATTGAATTCCGCCTTCTCATCCCCTTGATCACTACCTTTGGTTTCGAGGATCTCTTGGAGAGAGGACATTGCAAGGCCCAGGAGCTCGTCCTTCGTCTTAAAATCACTCGTACCCTCTGCGTCTTGTCTAAGATGAACAAGTAGCAGCTCCTTGAGCCTCTTGAGTCGAAGAATCGTGTTCCACTCCTTTTCCTTCGTGGCCAAGAGGCAGGACAAGCGACTGATTTCATGCTCAAGCTGGTTCCTTCGCTCTGATTCTCGACTATCGGCTGCTGGAGGAGGCATCACGTTCGGATTTTGATCCGAATTACCAGCATAAACTTCGTTTACGCTTTGGACATAGGTGTGATTAGGTTGTGTCATCAATTCTTCACTGTTGACCACTCTTCCGTATTCGGAACTATCGTATTGGTACCCCTCTTGCATTGAAAATTGGTCATTGCGAGGCAGATATTCCGACGGTGATCTTTCAAGATGATTGATGTCCTCTTGGTAGTGGTCAGCATTGACGATTCCTTCCAGCTCCTCCAAGCGACCAGGGTTATGTTCACTTCCCCCGTCGTTGGGATAGTTACTTTCGTCGTTACCACTCATGGTAGCCATTGGCCAAGGATAAGCGTTTAGGGTAACTTCTCAGCAAGCCGACAAAAGGTCAAGGGTCAAGTGGCAAGTACAGGAGACAGTCTGAGTCTACACAACACATGGCGAAAATGTCAACAAGTAAAAAAGCGGATAATGTCAATGTCAGTGAGTGACATGACCTAGTTACTTTGAAGGGATAGGCCTTACCCTGTTTGAAGTTGACCTTGGACACACAGATTACTTGCTAATCGATGATTAACGTGTCAATTATGTGAGGATCCAAGTTACTGGAGGTAAAGGTCACGAAAGGTCACGCAGAGAAATGCGAGTCACTTGACAGGCACTCATCATTCGTGAGGGGAGGGAGCATGAAGGAAATTGGAAAATATTTTCAAAGACACAGTACGAAATTCGCGCCACGCCACAACAAAATACTGGGGAAATGTGAGACAATAGGGCCAAATTTGCAAACCCTACTTTTGCAATGCTATTTTGCAAATTAAAATCATTCACAGCAGCAACATATGTCGGCATTTGAACAACCAAGGTAGCAAACTCGACTCCGATTAATGCAGAAGCGTCACTACTCCTTGAATCCAACTGTTGGCACGGGTTCGACTCGAACCACCATCGTTTTTTTACTATATTACAATTTGGTTCTCCTAGTGGATGATATCAATTCTTTTAAGTTCTAAATAATGAATGTCATTAGCTTATAGTGTTAATAATTATTACAGTTATCAAGCATTCCAGAAAATTGACGTGTCTTTTATATAGGTAGTTAGGATTTATTAGTACACTCTAAAACGAACTTATATCTCCAACCGCAAACACAATTCCGAAGTAGTTAAGACTAACAATAATGTGTAGAACAATTAACCTTTTGCACAATGAGTGTTACATAGTAATAAGTGGCTTTTCAATTTAAAGTTAATCACTATTTAAAATTTTAGCTGTTCAAAGTAAACTTGAAAATAACGCATATGCAACTCATATTTATTCATATTCAATGCATATTTGTTCGTATTCAATGGATATTTGTTTATATGCAATGGATATTTGTTCATAGGCAATTGATATTTATTCATATGCAATGCATATTTGTTCCTATGCAATGGATATTTATTCATATGCAATGGATATTTATTCATATACAATGCATATTTGTTCGTATGCAATGGAAATTTGTCCATATGCAATGGATATTTGTTCGTATGTAATGGATATTTATTCATATGCAATGCATATTTGTTCATCTGAAATGCATATTTGTTCGTATGAACTGGGTATTTATTCATATGCAATGCATATTTGTTCATCTGAAATGCATATTTGTTCGTATGAACTGGATATTTGTTCGAATGCTAAACTTAACGCTAGGATCTGCGGACATCTGAATCCTGGATTTTCCTTGAGAAAGAAGTTTCGCATGGAGAAGGTAGGGTCCGCAAAGAGATTGCTTTAGTGAAATTTGAATTTTGAAGGCGCGATTTGAACGACAACAAAAACAATCTAAATTTTTAATTCAGAATTCAGTTTTGCAAAGTGTTGTTCTAAACATTTAGAATTTTTTAAAAATGCCTGAATGCTCAGATACCGAGACTCTTGAAGTAGAATTAATTGACTTATGCGAGGACGATCCAATTACTCAACTAATTGAGGATGTCAAAGTCGCACAGGTATCAATCAAGATTAATTGATTTCATAACTACTAATCAAATACTAATCAACTGTTCAATCAGTCTTATTCTCCTTTTAGACGACTATAGAGGATGCTACAGCGGATGAAATTCAAGAGTTGAAGGTCCTGAAAATCTTGCGACTTGACTCTAACTGCTTGTTGTGCCAATCTCAATCGCTGCGAATTAACAGCGATGGCCTCCCAGAGTACCAAGCCTGGAAGAAACTATGTGCTGATTCAATGTGTCAGTCCCTTTGTATCGCTGAGAGGCCCATCTCCAGCGTCTTGTTCAAACGAGCAGTGTACTGCGGGTCCTGTTTTCATATTTTCAGCGACTTCCAATTTGTCGAAAGGTCAATTCAGCGATTGCAGAAGCATCTCCAGGAACTCATCGAAACTACTCAAGACTTAATAGTACGAAACTGTCAAGATCTGGAATCTAGTCAAAGCAAAACAGGCGCTGAATACTTTGAGGCTGTAAAATGCATTCGGCGAGAACTCTCGATTAAAAATAAAGTCTACGAGACAATGGCCCCAAATTCTCATAACCCGAGTTATACAGCGAGCGGTAGACATCTTGGCGATATGAGCAATTTCATTTGCCGTGAACAAATTGCAGCATGTGATGGTGATGATGAGGATCAAATTCAAAATGTTGCTGATTACATTCTCCCCGGCTCCTTGCCTTCGGACACAGAATCTGAGGCAGAAATTGGTGACCATGGCGCTGGAAGCGCAAGGTTGACTTCTAAAATAATTGAGGTTGTATACGATGAGCATTTTCGGAAAAATCGACGACAAGTGATTCAAGGACAATCAGCGCGAATTTCGGCTCATAGCTTCGGAAAAGGAAATCTAGCACAGTTTGGCCTTCCTACAAATAAACTTCGTCTCTTGGCCCCGACACAGCCTCAAGCGTCAAATGATAATTCAGCGTCGCTTCTAGTGTCACAATCCGATGAAGGAGCTTCGTCACAAAAATCAATTCGCAGAAAGAGTACACGAGGGATACTTCGACGCATTGCTCTAGCTAATAGACGCATGAAAAATGAATCGCGCAACCGTCCTGCTCCAGTTCAAATTCCTGGAAAACCATCAGTTCAGCTACTGACACCGCTCCAACGTCAACCCACCGTGCCAACTGCACCGTTAATTACACCGCTTGAGGGATTCCCACAATTTCGAATCGTTGCTCAAAACATAGTTTCAGCCGGAAATCGACTTCCCGTCGCTGCCCCGCCACAAACTTTTATATCAGCCCCGCTTGGCAACACTGTTCCAAACGAAATGCCCAATGGCTCAAAACTGCGTCGCTTGGCTCCAGCCCCGATTTCTGTGGCCAATCCACCGATTTCATTTGTGGCTCAAAGCGCTGCTGGCTCAGCGCTTCCATTTCTGACGTTTTGGGTCCCGACTCCCAAGCCCCCGAAGGAAGCAAATGGAAAGGTCACCGCGGCGGTGGCGGCTCCTGAAAATTCAGCCCCTGAAGTGATTGACTTAAGTGAAAACGACAACCACCCTCCGGTGGAAGAGAAGGGCAAAGATGCCACTGTACCTCGTAAGAGAAACAGATCGTGTCACCGTGATTCTGCGACACCACGTCGTTCACACAAATCCCGTGACAAAACCTCCAAAGCGATAAAAGTTCCAAAACGGCCTAATCAGCGTCCCTTGAAAACAGTGCCCTGCTCCTATCCAGGATGCAACTTCAGGCTATTTCCAAAGGGTCTCAGCAGCATGGAGTCCCACATCCGAAGTGCCCACGAAGGGGACCCTAGGCCCTTTCACTGCCCATCGTGTCCATCAAGGTTCAGGGTCGCTTACCGACTGCAACTCCACATTTCCAAGTGTCACGAAGACCCCCTTCCATGTCCACACTGTCCAGCCTCTTTAGCAGGGAAAGACAACCTCAAAAAGCACATTGACTCCCAGCATCTCGACTTTACTTTCTGGCCCAAATGCACAGTGTGTTCCAAAATAGTCTCGGAAACGGATTTGGCTCAACATGAATCACTGCACAAGGACGCAAGCTTCGAGAACGGTTTCCCATGTGTCCTCTGCGACTGCTCGATATTTGTGACGCAACAGGATTTAGTCCGTCACGTCCATGACACCCATGAGGACGAGCACCGGAAGTTCCAGTGCAAGCACTGTGACAAAGCGTTCTTTAACCGAGCGAAGCGAACAGGACACCAAATCCAGTGCACCAAGAGGAAGGGTTCCATTCACAAGTGTTCAGTCGAGGGCTGTAGTTACAGTACCCTCAACAAATCGTCCCTCACGGCTCATCAAACGGCGCATTCTAACGTGAAGCCCTTCGTGTGCACTTGGAAGAACTGCACGCTGCGCTTCAAGATCAAGGCATCGCTGAGGAAACACATTGACTATCATCGGCTGGAAGAGAATCTCATTGAACCCAAGTTCAAGTGCTCAATCTGCTCCAAAGGTAATTTTACTTTCACTTTCTTACTTTTACTTTCACTTTCCTAATTATACTTTCTTACTTTCACTTTCTTACTTTTTCACTTTCCTAATTATACTTTTTCTTATTTTTACTTTTTTACTTCCACTTTCTTAATTTTACTTTCTTACTTTCACGTTCTTACTTTTACCTTCTTACTTTCACGTTCTTAGTTTCTTAATTTCACCTTAGCTTCTTAATTCGCTTTCTTACTTTTTGAAGCATCTTATCCGACTCTGACAGTTGTAGTTTTTTAAACAGGATTTATAATCGAAAACGCCTATGCGCGACACATGAGATGGCACAAGGGTCTGCGCCCTTACCTCTGTGACCAGTGTCCCATGGCCTTCAAGGACAATCACAGTTTGCAGCAACACCTTTGGCGACATACCAAAAACAAATGCGTGACCCCTTCAGACTTCTCAAAGGTCAAAAAGAAAAACGCTGAGCTAGGTGACGAAAATGCGACAGGTAATTTTTTCAATTAGTTTCAATTATCGAAACAAAAACAAACAAAGGTAAACAATTTTAAGAAGAAGCAACAGGGTGAACGTTATGATTTCCAGCTCCATCTGGTGAGCGGTGTCAAGTGTGCGGAGATACTTCGGTGTTGTACAACCTCGGAAGCGTAACGACTTGTGTTCCTTGCAAAATGTTCTTCGAGTACTATGAGCAGATGAAACAAGAAATTCGGACAGGAAACCGTTCAGTGACACGGCTTTGTGGCGGGAATTGCACCATTTCTCCCGAGACACGAACGGAGTGCAAGGAGTGTCGCCTCAAAAAGTGCTACGAAGTGGGGTTGACATTTCAAGGCAAGTTTAGATTAACGATCCAATTTTAAACGGTGCGCTTCACTGTTTTCGCCCTTCGTATCTGCTGGATCCGCTATTAATGATTATCTATCTGTGATTAAGGCTCCTTTAAACTTTTTTGTGTAGATGTCATGAAAAGATCTAGTCGGCCCCATACTGCGTCGATGAAGCGCCCGTACACGATGAGCGGAAGACGCCGCCGCGGTGGGTGTGCTAAAGCTCCAAAGCAACCTGAATTGAAAGAAAATAAGATAAAAGACGGCGCATGCGCAGAGGCGGATTGGTTTCCGCCACTGAGGCCACCAACTGAGATCGATGTGTGTTCAGTGTGTAGCAAAACGAGCCGAATTTACCAAGCTTTTGGCGCAAGGGCCTGCAACAACTGCAGGAAGTTCTTTATTGGCGCCGTTCGGAGGAAGCGCGTTTTCGCTTGCATTGCGCATGACAATTGCTGCTTTTCGCTAGGGCAAGGAGACTACTGCTCGAGTTGTCGCTACCAAAAGTGTCTCACCGTTGGAATGATCGTTGAAGGTAAAGAAGATGTAAATATAAAAGAAAACCCGTTTTTTTTAAACGTTGTTTTCGTTCCAACAGATGTCCTTGAGGTTACGCCTAAAACAGCCGTGACAGGAAAATGTCCAGTTTGTGAAGACGAGGATGTTCAACTTAAAACACCCTACAAAATACCTGCCTGTTCCAAATGCTGTTTGAATTTTTGGGCCACGGTGCGTCACAACAGAACTCGAACTTGTCCCAAAGTGAAAAGTTGCGGAAATGTCAGCAAGTGCTTGGGATGTCGCTGGAAGAGGTACATGGACTTGGGCTTTAATCCGCAGCGTAAGTTTTCGAAATTGTATTTTCAAATTAAAATTTTGATTTTTGTTTTCCAATTTTGAATCTAAAATATTTTTGAAAACGAAACGATATTCGAATGATTCCATTTTAGTGGTCGAAGATCGAATTCGTACAAGAAGGCCTAGGGCTGAGAAAGCCAGCAAGACACCGTGCGCCGTTTGTGGCGATGCGGGAATGTACAAGCGCCGCGGCGGTTTCGTCTGCCACAGTTGCCTCATCTTTTTCTACAGAGCGTCACGTGCGGGAAATGAACCCACTTGCAAGAAGGGTGGGAACTGTCCCATAGACATTTTGACAAGAATCGACTGTACTGGATGCCGGATTCAGAAGTGCCTTTCCATCGGGATTTACCGAAGTAAAATTCATTTTTAATATTTAAAGAATTGATTTTGAAAATTCTAAATAATTGATTTTGAAAATTCTAAATAGTTGATTTTGAAAATTCTAAATAATTGATTTTGAACTGACTTTGAACGTTGAAGGGGTCCCTTATAAAGAGCGGTCGAAGAAACGGAAGGAGGAGGAATTGTGCGAGGTCTGTGGGGACGTGGCCGTGGGCATTCGCTACGGTGCCCTCAACTGCGACTCGTGCATGTTCTTTTTCATGAAGGGCCATGATAGGGACTTTGGTGATTGTTCTAAGGGCGGAAATTGCCAAGTCACGAAAGAGACGCGCGGTAACTGTCAGGCTTGTCGCCTGTCCAAATGCCTCGAACTCGGAATGCAGAGGACTCGTTTCGAAAGTAAGTAGCTGGAATTTCAGCGTCTAATACGAAAATCGCTGCCGAAAACGCTTGAGTCAACTTAAATAATTTTTGGGTAATTTTCCTAGGAAGTGAAGGTAAGCGATGGGGAAAAATTGCCCGTGACTCTCCCGAGGCGAAGGCGCTGAGGAAAGCGAAAGAACTTGCTCAAAGCACCGTGGCGCCCTCTGAACATTCCATTGATCTCACCGTGACAGAAGATCAAGAACCCACATATTCATTTGCTATGGCTGACCTTTCCTAAAGGTCAAAGGTCAAATAAAGGTCAAGTGGCTCAAACTGTGGTTCGTTAGGCTTTTGTAAAGTTAATTGTGTAGTTATTTAGTCGAAGAGTTTCCTCACCGCAGAAGTTGAACTTAGCTCGTTAATAAATTATCACAAAATCTGCATTATCTCACCGCGTTTCAACCGTCAATTTTCGGCACTATATAACCAAGTTGGGGCAATGAATCCTTTTGAAGCTTTTTTGAGTGTTTCAAAAACGCTTTGCAGCGTATTTTCGTTGTAGGAAAAAATGAAGTTGTTAGTCTTAATATTGCTCAATTACGTAATCGCTGCAAAGGGGTATTTCGGTGATGACATAAGGAAAATGCAGGAACTTGCCAAGAAACAGCGAAAGCCGGGTGAAAACGAATTTGGTAATTTTCCTAATTGCTAATTGAGTTCAGTTTTAAACTTTTACAATTAAACTTTGTTCTTAAGATCGCGAGGAGCACGAAGCTTTCAAAAGGCAAGCTTCACGGGGTAAAATTTTAAGTTTATTTTTCAAAATTTTGAAATTTTGATTTCGAATTTTAACTTATGCGGACTCGAAATTTTGTGCATCTAGAATTTCGCCAGCGCGCTTTGGCTCTCCACAACGAACTTCGAGCCCGGCACGGCTCACCGCCGCTGATCCTGGATGAACACGTAAAATAACAATCTAAAATCAATTAAAACTTAGGTTAATTATTTAACTAAATAACTCAAATTACTTTAATTATCGTCAAATATAACGCTGAAAACAAAAGTATTTTCTAGTAATGAAACGGTTTGCAAAATAAAAATACCTAGTACAATTCCATTAAGGACGCCGAGAGTGTAATAAGTAAACAACTTAATAATTAATCGTAGCTGTAGGAAACCGCCAGTAGCGCCAGTCGCAGGCGGACCGTACGCCGTGGTTATAAAAACTAATTGAAA